>CM039509.1:29349717-29382127 GCA_022432975.1 Begonia masoniana | reverse complement strand
TTAATGAGGTTCTTATACTTCATCAAACTAATTACTTAGTCTTATTACGCGTCCATGAAGCTTATAGGGGCCTCAATAGACGTCGTTGTCATCACTTCAAGTTAAAACATGAAGGTGGTATGATAACTTTAGGTTCGAACCACAAGTCATTTAAACTAAACCTCATTTGCTTGATACGTTCAAGTCTTTTAAATAAATTGATTGAAGTGAAGGTTCTAAATTCAGCAAACAGTAAGTCTTAATCTACACGTCCATGAAGCTTATTGTGTCCTCAATTGCCGCCGTTGTCTTTAAGAAAAGGGAATACATGCCTACCCCCCCAAAAAACCATACAGCAGCATGAGCCCCACTCGCGTAACCAGATACAGATACAGATACAGATTACGTACATTAATACAGAGGTTCATTTCTTTCCTTAAAACACGTGCGGAAATCCATTTTCTATGACATTTGAAATACGTGATGCATGAACAGTTAATCAGCGGAAAGTAAACAAACAGCATACATATCAACAAGACAATACAACATAACCTATAAACAACCAACCTAACTACCCAACCTAAACAACGTAAACCAAGGAACCCTCAAGGATCCTTGATACGACGACGAGGTATGGTGTAGACCTTTCGGTCAAGCAAGTCACGAGAACTTACCTTGAGCGCGCTGGATCTCAAGCTTCGTCCACGGGAGTCGTGTGTCTGAGACAAAACACGATATTTGTCGTTAAAACTAATTTAAACGATTAAATGTCCAAACTAATAAAATCCTTAATTTAACAAATCGGAGCTTTTAAACAACGACATAACGCTCGATAAATCTGGAAATCCATATTACGAGTTATTTTCGAAAACCCGAAAACTCTATAATTTATACTTTTTCACAAATTGGTTTATCTTCGTCCAATAACGTCCAATACGTTCGATATATACTTAATCATGGCTAACCTATTAATTACGAGCCCTAAATCGTGTTTTTTCGTCGAAACCCTAATTGAAACCCTAACCCTAAATCGAACCGAAAACTCAAAATAAATGCTCAGAAACCGAAGCTACATACCGAGGGTTGCGAGAGGATGAGAAACCGTGAAGGAAACGGGTTGATCGGAGGTCGGACGGTGGTCGGGTTGTCGAATGTCGCCAGCGGCCGAGAGAGAAGGAAGCTCTCTGTTCTTGGCGCGGGCAGAGGAGAAGAAGAAAATGAAGAGAAAAGAAGGGTTTGTGATGTTTAAATAAAATTGACTTTGCAAATTACCATTTTGCCCTTCTTGAGTTTTTCTTCTTTCGTTTCATTAATTGGCTAACAATCCGAATTCTCAAAAATTCCATATTTTGCCAATAACTCATATTTATCACCAGGACTTTATTAAAACTGTCCGTTCGCAATTCGGACCTCATTTACTATTTTTTCTAAAACGTCATTTAATTTACGATAGTGGTAATTACTCGGAATATAGCGTTACTATTCCGAAAATTCCCAAAATTTCCTTAAAATTCTTATTACTCGTTAGGATCATAATGACGCTTTCTTTTTGTAAAACGGATCTGATTTGACATATTTACCAAAAATGCCATTAAATAATGAAATAATAATATAACATGATATATCCAAAAATCCGTACAAGCCGGATATTACAGGTTGATTGAATCAATCTTTCCCTCTTTGTGATAGCGGAGAAACCTTCTTCAAATCCTCTACATCGCGAAGGCAAATGAATGGAGAGTGAAGTAGCTTGATCAGTCAGTAAGGCTCTTTCAGAAGAGTCTGATCACTCATGAGCCACTTCAGCACATTAGGCAAATAGGCATAAAGGCATTGAACGTGCCTAAGGTAAGGTAAGCCCCCTTTCCATTTTCTTTCGCTTATGTGGGTTCAACTACCCCTTTTTGATTGATGTGTGGTCCTTCTTCTTTCTTCCAAATCGTTGGTAGGGATCACATAGGGTTGAGCTTCATATGAATCTTTCTATTTCCACTCCTTATCCTGAGAGTGTAACGACCCTTAACACTATTCCTAATTTTTCGGTATTATTTTTTTATCTTTGTAAACTTCGTAACGTTTGAGTGGAATTTAAATTGTAGACTAAATCATTAAAATCGTTCGAAAACTATTTTAAAACCATTTGAATAAAACATAAAACAAGTTATGAAACAATTAAATAAAACTTAAAATAACATAACAATCGGTGGAGGGCAAAAGGGACAATCGTCCAAAAAACTACAAGGGCGATCGATCGCCACATTACCAGGCAATCGATCACCATAACAGAAATTAGAGGGGCACTCGATTGCCTCTCACACTGGCGATCGATCGCCCCAGCGATCAATACCAGCCGATCGATCGCCCCAGTGATCGATCGGCAACCTCCCTGGAAATTTGAAATTCCAGAGAGTTTGTCTCTCCCTTCTTTCTTTCCTTCTTCTCCCCTACATAACTTTCTTACCACACATACTCGTTAAAACATTTCCACGTAAAATCATTCATAACTTCACTTGTTTCACATTTCGTCAACTACCAATAAACGACCCGAAGCATATCTTTGAACGTATTTAAAAATGTAATAAAATTTCGTAAAAACGAACTGCATGGATAAGTTTAAAAACTAAACAATTCCCTGTTTCAAATCACCGAGCAGTTCCAGTAAGTTTCCAAAAAAATACTTCCCAAAAGCGGTTTATAAAATAGGTTTCCAAAACGTCGAAACATAAACTTATCAACTAACCAGATTCCAAACATCCTAATATGTTCAACTACACAATTTAATCTACTATCACTTCCCCAAAATACCTACAGATATCCCCACGGGTCAAAAGCGCACCGATTGCACCAGCACACTCCCACGGGCCATCGTTCTTCAACTGATCATTCCTCGGGTGGAGGAATCTTGTCCTCACCTGTATCTAGATCATCTACACTATACAGACAACTATGAGCTAAAGGCTCAGCAAGTTTCATAAATGTAAATGCATGCTGTGCATATGAAGTTCAGAAATCATGCAACATTTTCTTATCATTATGTCGCAGACAGAATATCATCGAGATCTCAGCTCGCTAAATGGAGAGGGCACATCCGGTGGTCGTACCGAGGGGGGGGGTACACTCTCACATCCGTCTACAGCCGTGACTGAGCCCCACCTCGCATAACAGATTACGTAGATTCATTTCGTTATAGGCGATGTGGTATTGTGACAAGCCCCTTTTGACCTTCACAATAGATCAATAGCCCCCTTTCGGGGCACATCTCTTTTCGTGAAAACGTAATGCGGAAATTCATTTTTTATGCGTAATTGAAAACCATGATGCATGAACAATTAAGTGCTTAATGTAAACATACATCATACATACCATCGAGACAATAAAAATTATATCCTATAAAAGAACTAATCCTAACTACCTAACCAAAACATTTAAACAAACAGTTCACCAATGATCCTCGACGCAACTTCGACGTACGGTGTAGGCCAATCGGCCATAGTAAGTCACGAGAACTTACCTCGCGTCCGTTGCAATTCTAGCTCCATCCACGAGCGTTGTTCACCTAAGCCAAATTCATAACATTTGTCGTTAAATCGAGCTTAAACCGTTAAATGTCCAAATTAATGAAACCTTACCTAAAGAAATTTCCTAAAACTCTAATTTAATCCTCTCGGGCATTTCATCGAGCAACTCATGCTCACCAATAACCAAGGCTCCATTAATGGAGATTTCACAAAGCTTCAAACCCGACTTTTCAACCCAAACTTCAAATACACCCTATATTTCTCAACGAACCTATTAACTTCGTCCATTATACTCATAAATAAAGTAAACCTATCAATTTCAAACCCTAAATCACGTTTTTCACAAAACCCTAACGGAACCCTAACATTTTAACTCTCTGAAAATCAAACATAAACCTTCTAGCACTATAGAATCATACCTAGGGTTGGGATTGGAGAAGAAAACATGAAGGATGGAGGTTGATCGGAGAGGAATCGGTTGCCAGAGAGGAGAGAACACCGCGGGAGAGGAAATGTCATCGAGAGAAGAGGAGAGAAAATTCAGAATTTTCGTGAAGTTTTTCTTGAGAAGAGAGGTTTGTGATTTTTAATTAAAATTTGACTCGGCAATTTACCTTTTTGCCCTTCCATTGTTTTTATATTAATTTCGTCCTCTGTTTCGTTAATTAGCTAACGATTCGATTTCTCCAACTTTCCTTATTTCACCAATAACTCCAACTTATTACTAGGGTTCCATTAAAACTGTCCGTATGCAAAACGGACCTCGTTTACTATTTTTATTAAAAAGTCATTTATATTACGACAAACGTAATTCTCGTAATTTAGTGTTACAACTCCTAAAATTCTCGAAATTTTTCTAAAATCCTTATTAATTTTTTTAGGATTCTAATAATTCTTTTCTTTTGTAAAACGGATTTAATCTGACATATTTACAAAAATCTCGTAAAGAACCGGGTGTTACATTCCATCCACCATATTTAAAATTTTGTCCTCAAAATTTGATTATACAAACAACTCAGGATATTTAGACATCATATCCTGCTGTCACTCCCAAGTAGCTTCTTCCACGTCGTGGTTCCGCCATAAGACTTTGACTAGCGGAATCTCTTTGTTGCGTAACACCTTGATGGAAGACTCCAAAATACGTACCGGCTTCTCCACATAAGTCAAGGTAGGTTGTAGCTCGATCTCTCTTGCCTCCACAATATGCGATGGATCGCGCAAACACTTTCGAAGCATAGACACGTGAAATACATTGTGGATACCTTCCATTGAGGCTGGAAGCTGAAGTCGATACGCCATCTTCCCGATCTTCTTCAAAATAGGGAAGGGCCTCACATAACGAGGGCTTAGCTTGCCCTTTCTTCCAAATCGCATAACTCCTTTGAACGGAGAAATCTTCAAATAAACCTCCTCACCTTCTTCGAATTCCAGTTCCCTCTATCTTGTGTTAGCATAGCTCTTCTGTTGACTCTGAGCTATCTCGATACGCTGTCTGATAACGGCAATCTTCTCTGCCGTTTGTTGTAGAATCTCGGGACCAACAATACTAGCTTCACCAACCTCGTCCCAATATAACGGAGATCTACACTTTTGACCATACAATGCTTCATACGGAGCTATACCGATGGTAGCCTGGAAGCTATTATTGTAAGAGAACTCGGTCAGTGGCAAATACCAGCTCCACGATCCCTGAAATTCCAACACACAAGCCTTGAGCATATCCTCCAGAATCTGATTCGTCCTCTGTAACATCCCTAAACCTGTACCCATTTTCCCGTACATATTTTATTATTTTTTTTATACTTAATTAAACTTAAGCGGAATTGAAGTCTACATTTTAAACCACTTAAAACAAAACCATTTATGAACTTAAATCTATTTAAAACAATTAATAAAACAATTAAAACATTTATCAAATTGGTCAGGGGCAAAACCGGAAGGCAGAGGAAAAAGAGAAGCAGCGACTGGTCGCTGCAATCGCTGCATTATGCAGCGACTAATCCCTATCTCTGGGATCCGAGATTCCAGAGAGCTGAACTTCACATCCCCTGCACAATTCTTTACTTAAACATGCACTCTAATTCTTCATTTCATATATCCTAAAACATACATAATTCACCAATTATCAGCCCAACTATTCGGCTTAAACGAACTTCAAACTTTTGTAAAAACAAACGGCATGGGTATGTTTGAAAGTGTATCTTTCCTCATGATTTAAAACGTCCAAGCAGTTTATAAAAAATAGGTTTTCAAAACATTTAAACCTCAACGCATGAACCTAACTTCTAGCCAGAACCAAGCATCCTAAAATGTCTATACAATTATCAGTCTAAAAAAAATCTATACATACATCCCCACGGGTCGGTTAAGCATCGACTGCGCAGCACACCACAGCAGTCCATCTTCCGTCAACTACCTCACACATCAGGAGGAGGAACGTCGTCCTCACCTGGCTCGATGTCACCTACACCATACAGACACACTATGAGCTAAAGGCTCAGTAAATTCTACGTAAATGCAGATGCGTGCAGTGCATATGGAGTTCGGAAATCATGCATAACATACAGAGCGTCGCAGACAGTATATCACCGAGATCTCATCCCTCTAACCGAAGGGGGCCCATCCAGCGGTTGGACTACCCCGTGCGGTTAGAGGAGGGGGGTACACGCTTACAACACGTACAGCCGTGCCTGAGCCCCACCTCGCGTGACCAGATAACAGATTACGTTCATTAATTATAGTACATGAGATGTGGTATCGGCCATACCCTTAATCGGCCCGCACGATAGATCAATAGCCTCTTATTTCTGGGCAACAACGGTTTTATGAAAACATCGTGCGGAAATTCATTTTCATGCTTAGTTTAAAATACGTGATGCATGAACAGTTCAATATAAATGTAAACAAACAAGCATGCGTACCATCAAGACTGTAAAGGAAATAACCTACAAAACATTTAAACCTAACTACCCAACCAAAGCAATTTAAAACAAACAATCCACCAAGATCCTCGACGCTACATCGAAGTACGGTGTAGACCAATAAGTCAGAGTAAGTCACGAGAACTTACCTTGAGCGCGCTGAACTTCGAGCTTTGTCCACGAGAGTCGTTTGTCTGAGGCAAAACACAACATCGACATTAAAATGAGTTCAAGCTTCTAAACGTCCAAAATTTACAAAACCTTAACTAAGGAGATTTCCTAGAGCTTTAATCCAATTCATTGAGCTATAATATCGAGAAATTCCCGCTCGGCAACTCAAATCCAATTTACGAGTTTTTCCCCGAATCTCGAAATTTCTTAAAATCGAACATTTTCACAAATTAATCTAGTTTCGTCCAATAACGTCCAATACGTTTTATACATTCATAAACTTAGCAAACCTATCGATTTTAAACCCCAACTCGCGTTTTCAACATAAACCCTAACGAAACCCTAACAACCTAACTTCGTTAAAACTGAAAACTAACGTCCGAAAGCCGTAGAATCTTACCTAGAACGTTGATCGGAGGAGAAAACATGAAGAATAGAGATCGGTCGGAAGAGAAACGGAGGTCGGCGTGAGGAATCGCCGCGGGCGAAAACAGAGAAAGCTCTCTGGAATCGCAGGCAGCTGAGGAGAAAATGAGGAGAGAAAGAAATGTTTGTTTTATTTTATAATTTGGTTTGGCAAATTACCGTTTTGCCCTTCCTTTTATTTTATTTTTATTTGTTTCATCCTTCGTTTCGTTAATCAGCTAGCTATTCGGTTTCACCAAAACTCCTTTTTTCGCCAATGAGTCCAACTTATTACTAGGGTTATAACAGAACTGTCCGTTCGCAAATCGGACCTCGTTTACTATTTTTACTAAAGCGTCCTTTATATTACGAGAAGCATAATTACTCGGAATTAAGCGTTACTGCTCCGAAAATACTAGTAAATTTCTTAAAATCCATATTAATAATTAGGATCCCAACGAAACCTTCTGTTCGTAAAATAGGCCTGATTTGACATTTTTACGAAAATGCCATTATATATTAAAATAATAATATCCAGAAAAGCTGGGTATTACATCCTCTCTGTCTGACCATGAGTCTGAGGATGAAATGCCGTGCCAAAATTTAGCTGAGTTCCCATATCTTTGTGCAAGCTCTTCCAGAACTTCGATGTAAATCTCGGATCTTGATCTGAAACAATCAAAACTTGTACTCCACGCAGTCTAACAATCTTCTGCACATAAAGCTCAGCGAGCTGATCCATAGAAGATGTCATCTTCACAGATAAGAAGTGAGCCGACTTTGTCAATCGGTCCACAATCACGCAGATGCCGTCATGCCCTTTCGTCGTCCTCGAGAGCCCCACAATAAAATCCATGGAGATCTACTCCCATTTCCACTCTAGAATCGGCAGTGGCTATAGTGTTCTTGCCGGCCTCTGGTGTTCAGCCTTTACTTGTTGACAAACTAAACAGGTTCCCACGTACTTGGCGACCTCTTTCTTCATGTTCGGCCACCAGAAGTGTTGCTTTAAATCCTGGTACATCTTGGTACTTCCCGGGTGCACATAACAAGCTGAAGAATGTGCCTTTGCCAGAATCTCCTTCTTCAATTCTTTGTCGTTAGGCACGTACCATTTATGCCTGAACTTCAGAATCCCATCATCTGACAAGTTAAAATTAGACAAGTCTCCAGACGTCATGCTCAATCGAAGCTCCTCACACTCCACATCTTTCTGCTGAGTTTCGCATATCTTATCCAGAATAGTCGGCCTGAGAGAAATGTTGTTGAGCATACTAGAGAACTCTGCCACAATCTCTACATCGAACTTCTCAATCTCAAACCTCAACGTAACCGACATCGCTGCAAGTGAAGGCTGACTCGCAGTAGGCATTCGGCTTAAAGCATCAACGACCTTTTTCGCCTTTCCCGGGTGGTACTTAATCTTAAACTCATAGTCTTTGACGAACTCTAGCCACCTCCTCTGTCGCATATTAAGTTCTTTCTATGTAAACAAATACTTCAAGCTCTTGTGGTCTGAAAATATCTCGTACTGCTGCCCATATAAGTAATGCCTCCAAACCTTCAGTGCGAAGACCACGGCCGCTAACTCCAGGTCATGTGTAGGATAGTTCTGCTCATACGGCACCCTCTTGCATCAACACACAACCAAGTCCAACCCCCGATGCATCACAGTAAATACTGAATTTATCACCTTCCACAGGTAGCGTTAGAACTAGAGCTGTGGTCAACTTCTGCTTTAACTTCATAAAACTCTCGTCACAAGCAGCCAACCATATAAACTTTTCATTCTTCCTAGTCAAGCCCGAGAGAGGAACTGCAATCTTCGAAAATCCCTCTATGAACTTTCGATAATAGCCAGCCAACCCGAGAAATTCACGTACCTCACGTACGTTTTTAGGCTGAGGGCAATCCCTGACCACCAATATTTTACTTGGATCCACAGAAACTCCTTCCCGTGATATGATATGGTCAAGAAAATCGACTTTGTCCAACCAGAACTCGCACTTAGAAAACTTTGGATACAGACGGTGTTGACTCAGAATTCCCAAAACAATCCTTAGATGCTCCTCGTGCTCTTCCTTTGTTTTAGAGTAGATCAAAATGTCGTCAATAAAAACAACAACAAATTTGTCCAATTACTCCTTGAAAACACAATTCATCAAGTCCATAAACGCTGCAGGGGCATTAGTAAGTCCAAAAGACATAACAAGGAACTCATAATGCCCATACCTCGTTCGGAATGCTGTTTTATGGATATCTTCTCTCCGAACCATCAACTGGTAATAACCCGAGCGTAGGTCAATCCTAAAAAACACTCGGGCACCCTGCAGTTGATCAAACAAATTATCTATTCAGGGCACTGGATACTTGTTTTTCACTGTAAGCTTATTCAGCTCTCTGTAATCCACACACATCCTGAGAGTCTCGTCTTTCTTCTTGACGAACAAAAAGGGCGCACCCTAGGGAGAAAAACTGGGTCGGATAAAACCCTTATCTAGCAACTCCTCAAGCTGAGTTTTCAACTCTTTCAATTCATCAGGCGCCAATCTATATGGATTCTTAGACATTGGCGCGGAGCTCAGATACACATCAATGGTAAACTCGATCTCCCTGTCCGGCGGTAATCGAGGAAGATCATCAAGGAAGATCTCAGAGAATTCTCTGACTATAGGAAGGTCGCTATGCCTTACTCCACTGAGCAACTGAGTATCAACTACTGTGGCCAGATAAATCGAGCATTCACCTCTAAACTGCTCGTTGACCTTCATGGAATAAGAAGTAGGCGACCCACTCAATCTGTGCATCGCCTGATAAGCAATCTTGGCTTTACCCGGGGGCCGAAAAGTCACGATCCCGGATCGACAATTGAAGGTGGTGAAGTGCTGTGACAGCCAGTCCATCCCCAAGATAAGATCATACCGCTCTATGCTCATGACTATCAAACGAGTAAAAAGGGTAATATTCCCCACTGAGACGACATTGCCCTGGAGAATACGATCTGAATGCATATGCTCTCCTGAAGGTAGCATTACTCTATACTCGAACTCTGCTAACTCGGACTCTAACCCCAATCTAGACATGCAAGCAGTTGAGATAAAAGAGTGCGTAGCTCCCATATCTAGCAAAGAAAGTACAGCTATGCCCATAATCAATATAGTACCTGATATCACAGACGACTGAGCCTCGTCGTCGACGTCACCAGGCTAAATAAAGGCAAAATTCTGGGCATGACTCTCCTCTGATCTCTGCCCAACTGATCTCAGCCTGGCTTTTGGCAATCTCTAACAAAATGGCCGACTTCACCACATCTATAACATTTATTGGTGCCCACCCGGCACTCTCCACTGTGCTCTCTCTGACACTTAGGGCACCATGGAATCTGAGGAGCCCCTTATACCTATTTCCCTTTGCTTCAATCATTACCTTCTTCAGAAAGTCTCGTTAAAGGCTCAGCAAGTTTCGTAAATGTAAATGCATGTTGTGCATATGAAGTTCAGAAATCATGCAACATTTTCTTATAATTACGTCGCAGAAAGAATATCATCGAGATCTCAGCCTGCTAAATGGAGAGGGCACATCCGGCGGTCGGACAACCCTTTCTACCTAGCGGCGGGGGGGGGGGGGGGGGAGGGGGGGTACATGCTCACATCTGTCTACAGCCATGCCTAAGCCCCACCTCGCATGACCAGATAAAAGATTACGTAGATTCATTTCGTTATAGGCAATGTGGTATTGTGAAAAGCCCCTTTTGACCTTCACAATAGATCAATAGCCCCATTTCGGGCCAAATCTCTTTTCGTGAAAACGTAATGCGGAAATTCATTTTCTATGCGTAATTGAAAACCATGATGTATGAACAACTAAGTGTTTAAAGTAAACATACATCATACATACCATCGAGACAATAAAAAATTATATCCTATAAAAGAACTAATCCTAACTACCCAACCAAACATTTAAACAAACAGTTAACCAATAATCCTCGACGTGACTTCGACGTACGGTGTAAGTCATAAGAACTTACCTCGCATCCATTACAATTCTAGCTCCGTCCACGAGTGTTATTCACCTAAGGTAAATTCATAACATTTGTCGTTAAAACGAGCTTAAACCGTTAAACCTCCAAATTAATGAAACCTTAACTAAAGAAATTTCATAAAAATCTAATTTAACCCTCTCGGGCATTTCGTCGAGCAACTCATGCTCACCAATAACCAAGACTCCATTAATGGAAATTTTACAAAGCCTCAAACCCGACTTTTCAACCCAAATTTCAAATACACCATATATTTCTCAACGAACCTATTAACTTCATCCATTATACTCATAAATAAAGTAAACCTATCAATTTCAAACCCTAAATCACGTTTTTCACAAAACTCAACCTTTTAACTCTCCGAAAATCGAACGTAAACCTTCTAGAACTATAGAATCATACCTATGGTCGGGATTGGAGAAGAAAACGTGAAGGATGGAGGTTGATCAGAGAGGAATCGGTTGCCGGAGAGGAGAGAACGCCACGGGAGAGGAAATGTTGTCGAGAGAAGAGCAAAGAAAATTCAGAATTTTTGTGAAGTGTGTCTGGAGAAGAGAGGTTTGTGATTTTTAATTAAAATTTGACTTGGCAATTTACCTTTTTTTTCCATTTTTTTATATTAATTTCATCCTGTTTCGTTAATTAGCTAACGATTCGATTTCTCCAACTTTCCTTATTTCACCAATTACTCCAATTTATTACTAGGGTTCCATTAAAATGTCCGTATGCAAAACGAACCTCGTTTACTATTTTTATTAAAAAGTCCTTTATATTAGGAGAAACGTAATTCTCGTAATTTAGCGTTACAACTCCTAAAATTCCTGAAATTTTTCTAAAATCCTTATTAATTTTTTTAGGATTCTAATAACACTTTTCTTTCATAAAACGGACTTAATCTGACATATTTTCAAAAATGCCATCATATATATATAATTACAAAAATCCCGTAAAGAACCGGGTGTTACAGAGAGAGAGTGATCGACTCTCTACCTCTTAATGCTTCAAGCCACTTTCTTCTATAAATGCAGAAAGAGAAGATTATGACTAAGATAGGCTTCTTACTAAGATAGGGTAGGGTGGAAGTGACTGGGCAGGGTGGAAGACATCTTCCTTGTAACACCCCTAATACTGTACCCATTTACCCGTACTAATTTTTCATTTTTATTTTTACATTTTGAATAAAACGTTATGCGGAATCTAAAACTGAAGTTGAAATCAGAACTGAAGTCGGAATTAAAACTGAACTTTAAAAGCATTTAAAACAAAACCTTTAATAAATAATTAAAACTAAAACATTTAATAACACTTAAAAGAAAACAATTAAAAGAAGGGAGGCAAGATCGGAATTCGTTGCCCAAAAGGAGGGGGGCGATCGATCTCTGTAAACTACAGACATCGATCGCTGCATGCATAAAGGTAGCAAGCGATCGATCTCTGCTTTTTACAGAGATCGATCGTTGCATGCTTGCATGCAGCAAGCGATTGATCTCTGCTTTTCAGCAGAGATCGATCGCTGCAGCATGTAGCAAGGGCAGCGATCGATCTCTGCTGAAAAGCAGAGATCGATCGCTGCATGCTATGCAGCGATCCCACTTTCCTTCGTTCAATTTCCTTCAGTAACCTTCAACACTTAACCATTTTCCTCAATCCTTCCTGCTTCACCATTCCTCAATTAGCTCTCTGGAATCCTAAATTCCAGAGAGCAAATCTCTGTTATTTCACTCCAACAATCACCATAATTCACAACCTAAACTCAATCGACTCGCGTCGGACTTTACGAAGTCCAACTGCGTGGATAGCTCTAAAAACCGAGCTATCCGTATCAACCTAAAAATAGTTCATAACACTTAATTTAAACCAAACAGTTCCAGAATTTCTATAGCGTTTAAATAACTGTTTAAACCAAACATTTTTACATACAATTACCAAAACGTTATCTAACCTCTATCCAGATCCAAACAACCTAAATATGCTCTATACAGTTCGTCATCAATCCAAAATATCATGAAGAACCCCCAAAAACCTTTACATAAACCCACCACGGGTCAAAACGCGCCTCGACTGCTCAGCGCACTCCCACGGCCATCATCCATCAGCTGCTCCTACGTCCGGAGGAGGAATATCATCCTCACCTGGGTCAACGTAACCTAGAACGTCACCTACACCATACAGACACATATGAGATATGGAAATCTCAGTAAGATACGTAAATGCAGATGCATGCGTGTCGTGCATATGAAGTTCAGAAAACATGCTCATCAGACATATCAGGTCATTTCATACATATTGCCACCGAGATATCAGCCCACTAAATGGAAAGGATACATTCCGCGGTCGAACTACCACTTTCCACTTAGATGGGGGGGGGGGGGTACATGCTCACAAACCCTACAGCCATGCCTGAGCCCCATCCCGCGTGACCTTTCAGATACAGATTACGTATTTTCGTTCATTATTCATTTCATTGAAAACTCGTGCAGAAACCCATTTTTTTATGCCATTTTGAAACACGTGATGCATGAACAGTTCATATCAGCGGAAAGTAAACAAACAGTTCATATCAGCAAACAATATAACATAACCTATAAACAACTAACCTAACTACCCAACCTAAACAACGTAAAACAAGGAACCCTCAAGGATCCTTGATACGACGACGAGGTATGGTGTAGACCTTTGGGTCAAGCAAGTCACGAGAACTTACCTCGAGCGCGCTGGATCTCAAGCTTCGTCCACGGGAGTCGTGTGTCTGAGAAAAAACACGACATTCGCAATTAAAACCAATTTAAACTATTAACGTCCAAATTTCAAACTTTAACTAAAGAATTATCCTAAATTCTTCACTTAGCTAATTAAAGCATTTCGAACGTTAATTATAGCTCGATAATCCAAATTCTCAAATAACGAGTTTTTCTCTAAAAACCCGAAATTTAACCAATTTATAACTTTTTCGCAAATTGATTTTCTTCGTCCAATAACGTCCAATACGTTCAATATATACCTAATCACGGCTAACCTATTAATTACGAAGCCTAAATCGCATTTTTAACGAAAACCCTAATCGAAACCCTAACCCTAAATCGAACCGAAACTCGAATTAAACACTCGAAAACTAAAGCTACATACCGAGGGTAGCGAGAGAGGAAGAAACCGTGAAGGACGGAGGAGAAACGGAGGTCGGACGGAGGTCGGAATGGTGGAGCTCGCCGGCGGCCGAGAGAAGAAATCTTCTCTGTTCGTGAGTTCCAGAGAGAAAAGAGAGAAAAGAGAGAAGTGAGGGAAAAGGAGGGAATTTTGTGTTATTTATAAAATTGATTTTTACAATTTACCGTTTTGCCCTTCTTTGATTTTTATATTGATTTCGTTCTTCGGTTCGTTAATCGTCTAGCCATTCGACTACTCCATACGTCCTTACTTTACCAATAAGTCCATCTAATTATTTGGGATTTAACAAAACTGTCCGTTCGCAATTTGGACCTCGTTTGCTATTTTTACGAGAATGTCTTTTACTTTATGATAATAGTAATTACTCGGAATATAGCGTCACTATTCTGAAAATTCCCAGAATTTCCTTAAAATTCTAATTAATAGCTAGGATCGTAATGACGCTTTCTTTTCGTAAATCGGACCTGATTTGACATAATTACAAAAATGCCAATAACAATATAATAATAATATAATAAAAGGTCCGTACAAACCGGATATTACATTCTCCCCTCCTTATTCAGAATTTTGTCCACAAAATTAAACTATCCAAACAGATCAGGATACCTAGTCATCATATCCTGCTGTCGTTCCCACGTAGCCTCTTCCACCTCGTGGTTCCGCCATAGGACTTTGACCAGGGGAATCTCCTTGTTGCGCAAGACTTTGGTAGAGTACTCCAGAATACGTACCGGCTTCACCTCGTAAGTCAAGGTAGGCTGTACCTCGATCTCTGTAGTCTCCACGGCATGAGATGGATCACGTAAACATCTCCGAAGCATAGATACGTGGAACACATCATGAATGCCCTCCATAGAAGCCGGAAGCTGCAGCCTATACGCCAACTTCCCGATCCTCTTCAGAACAGGAAAGGGCCCCACGTACCGAGGGTTCAGCTTACCCCTCCTTCCAAATCTCGCGACGCCTTTGAATGGAGAAACCTTCAAATAAACTTCGTCGCCCTCCTCGAACTCTAGCTCCCGCCGTCTCGTGTCGGCATAACTCTTCTGCCGGCTCTGAGCTACCTCAATTCGCTGTCGGATAACGGCAATCTTATCTGCCGTTTGCTGTAAGATCTCAGGACCAACGATGCTGGCCTCGCCAACCTCGTCCCAATATAACGGAGACCTACACTTCCGACCATATAAAGCCTCATACGGAGCCATGCCGATAGTAGCCTGGAAGCTGTTGTTATACGAGAACTCAACCAGAGGTAAATATCGGCTCCACGAGCCCTGAAACTCCAGCACACACGCTCTGAGCATATCCTCAAGAATCTGGTTCGTCCTCTCTGTCTGACCATCGGTCTGAGGATGAAACGCTGTGCTGAAATTTAGCTGAGTCCCCATAGCTCGATGTAAACTCTTCCAGAACTTTGACGTGAATCTAGGATCTCTGTCGGAGACAATAGAAACTGGAACTCCGTGCAATCTAACGATCTCCTGCACATATAGTTCGGCGAGCTGATCCATGGATGATGTCATCTTCACAGCTAAGAAGTGGGCCGACTTTGTCAATCGGTCCACAATAACCCATATGCCATCGTGGCCCTTCGTCGTCCTCGGGAGTCCAACAATAAAGTCCATGGAGATCTGCTCCCACTTCCACTCCGGAATCGGCAGTGGCAATAATGTCCCGGACGGTCTCTGGTGCTCGGCCTTCACCTGCTGACAGACTAAACAGGTCTCAACATACTTGGCCACCTCCCTCTTCATGTTTGGCCACCAGAAGTGTTGCCTCAAATCCCGGTACATCTTAGTACTTCCCGGGTGCACTGAATAAGCTGAAGAATGTGCCTCAGTCAAAATATCCTTCTTCAAACTCTCATCGTTAGGCACATACCACCTGTGCCTGAATCTCAGAATACCATCTGCAGATAAGTGAAAATCCGACGAGTCATCTAATAACATGCTCGATCGAAGCTCAATACACTCCGCATCGCTCTGCTGAGCCTCGCGTATACGATCCAGAATGGTCGGCCTGAGAGAAATACTAGTGAGCATGCTGGACAACTCTGCCACTATCTCCACGTCGAATCTCTCAATCTCTGACCGCAGCGTAACTGACATCGCTGCTAATGAAGGCTGACTCGCAGAAGGCATTCTACTCAAGGCATCAGCTACCTTGTTTGCCTTCCCTGGGTGGTACTTGATATCAAAATCATAGTCCTTGACGAACTCAAGCCACCTGCGTTGCCGCATATTCAGTTCCTTCTGCGTAAATAAGTACTTCAAGCTCTTGTGGTCGGAGAATATCTCGCACTGCTGCCCATATAAGTAATGTCTCCATATCTTCAGTGCGAAGACCACAGCTGCTAACTCGAGGTCATGCGTAGGGTAGTTCTGCTCATACGGCTTCAGCTGCCGAGAAGCATAAGAAATGACTTTCCCCTCCTGCATCAACACACAACCGAGCCCGACTCCAGATGCATCGCAGTAAATACTGAACCTGACACCCTCAACAGGTAGCGCCAGAACTGGAGCGGTGGTCAATCTCTGCTTTAACTCTGCAAAACTGTCATCGCAAGCAGACGACCAAATAAACCTCTCACTCTTCCGAGTTAAGCGTGATAAAGGAAGTGCAATCTTCGAGAATCCCTGAATAAACTTCCGGTAATAACCGGCCAATCCGAGAAATCCACGCACCTCACGTACGTTCTTCGGCTGTGGCCAATCTCTGACCGCCTGGACTTTGCTCGGATCCACAGAAACTCCGTCCTGTGATACAACATGGCCAAGGAAACTGATCTGATCCAACCAAAATTCGCATTTGGAGAACTTCGGATATAGATAGTGCTCACATAAAGTCCTCAGAACAGTCCTCAGATGCTCCTCGTGATCTTCCTTTGTCTTAGAATATATCAGAATGTCGTCGATAAAAATCACTACGAACTTATCCAAGTACTCTTTGAAGACACGGTTCATCAGATCCATGAACGCTGCAGGAGCATTAGTGAGCCCGAAAGACATAACAAGGAACTCATAATGCCCATACCTCGTTCGGAACGCCGTCTTCGGTATGTCATCTCTCCGAACCTTCAGCTGAGTGTAACCCGAGCGCAGATCAATCCTGGAAAATACTCGGGCACCCTGTAGCTGATCAAACAAGTCGTCGATGCGGGGCAATGGATACTTATTCTTCACCGTGAGCTTATTCAGCTCCCTGTAATCAATGCACATCCTGAGGGTCCCGTCTTTCTTCTTAACAAACAGAACGGGCGCACCCCAGGGTGAAACGCTGGGCCGAATAAAACCCTTCTCTAGCAACTCATCAAGCTGTGTCCTCAACTCTCTCAACTCAGCTGGTGCCAACCGATACGGGTTCTTGAACCTTGGCGCGGAGTTTGGATAGACGTCAATAGTGAACTCAATCTCCCGGTCTGGTGGTAAACCGGGAAGATCATCGAGGAATATGCCAGAGAAGTCTCTAACAATAGGAATGTCGCTCGGCTGTACTCCGCTGAGCAACTGAATATCAAAAACTGAGGCCAAATAAATAGAGCACGCACCTTTGAATTGCTCGTTGACCTCCATAGCATAAGAAATAGGCGATCCACTCAATCGGTTCATCGCCTGATAAGAAAACTCGGCACTATCCGGGGGTCGGAAGGTCACAATCCCGGAGCGACAATTGATGGTGGCGAAGTGCTGTGCTAGCCAGTCCATCCCCAAAATAAGGTCGTACCGCTCTATGCCCATAACGATCAGACGTGCGTAGAGGGTAACGCTCCCAACAGAAATAATATTCCCCTGAATAACACGACTGGACTGCATACGCTCTCCTGAGGGCAGCATCACACTATACTCGTACTCTGCCGACTCAGACTCTAACCCCAATCTAGCCATACATGCAGTCGACACGAAGGAGTGCGTAGCTCCGGTATCCATCAAAGTAAATACAGTAGCGCCCATAAGCAAAATAGTACCTGCAATTACGGCAGGCTGAGCATCGTCATCAACATCTTCAGGCTCGATGAAGGCGAAAATCCTGGGCATAACCTTCCTCTGATCTCCGCCCAACTGATCTCGGCCCGGATGGGGGCAGTCTCTAACAAAATGGCCGACTTTACCACATCTGTAGCATTTGTTAGAGCCCACACGGCACTCTCCACTATGCTCTCTCTGGCACAAAGGACACCATGGCATCTGAGAAGCCCCCTGTATCTGCTTCCCCTTACCCCGATCATTACCTCCCTCGAGAGGTCTCTTCACACCCCGCTGCTGTGACTGGGGCGGTGCTCTGGGCTGCCAACCTCGGCTCTGCGTCTGAGGTCGAATCTCGCGAAAGAAGCCCTTAGCTGGCTCCCTCGGTCTAATACAAGTGGCTCTGGCAGCCTCAATATCCAGAGCTCTGGCTGTAATATCAGAAAAAGGTACATCAATAATACCTGAGACAACCACGTGCATCCGGATCTCCGGATTAAGTCCCTCCATAAACTGGTGCACCTTCTCCTCATTATCGCTGACAAGGCGAGGTGCGAATCGTGATAAAGACTCAAATCTCCGAATATAATCTGCAACTGAACCAGTCTGCTTCAGCTGCATAAACTCGTTCCTCTTGGCCACTCTCACCGTGCGGCTGAAATACTTATCGTAGAATAAAAACTTGAATCGATCCCAAGTCATAACTGATACATCTGTGGTAGACTTGATCGAGTCCCACCAGAAACGAGCGTCCAAAGCTAAGTGAAACGTAGCATAAGCGACCCTGCTCCCGTTGGCAACCTCGGCGTAACTCAACATGTCCTCCATAACCCTAATCCACTCCTCGGCACGTGTCGGGTCCGATGACTGGCCCTCGAATACTGGAGGCCGAAGGCTTTGAAACCTCTGCATACCCTGATTACTGGGGACCACCAACTCCTGAGTCCTCTGATTCTCTCGCTGGTTCTCTCGGTTCACTAAGTCCGAAATTTGTTGCGCTTGCCGGTCCATATGCTGGGACTGGCGGTCTATCAAGTCTGTAAGACGATCCATCGCGTCGTCTCTAGGATCCCTTCCTCGAGTCATAGTGTATAAAACTCCTATAAAATTTAAAACAAATAATCTCTAAGAAATAAAATCAAAGAAAGCTATAAACAGACTTACAGTTGATGAAGGATGTCCGCGTAGTGGCTGTGCAGTCGAGCAGTCTACAGAATCGGTTTTAAAACCCCGGGGCTCTGATACCATAAATGTAACACCCCTAATACTGTACCCATTTACCCGTACTAATTTTTCATTTTTATTTTTACATTTTGAATAAAACGTTATGCGGAATCTAAAACTGAAGTTGAAATCAGAACTGAAGTCGGAATTAAAACTGAACTTTAAAAGCATTTAAAACAAAACCTTTAATAAATAATTAAAACTAAAACATTTAATAACACTTAAAAGAAAACAATTAAAAGAAGGGAGGCAAGATCGGAATTCGTTGCCCAAAAGGAGGGGGGCGATCGATCTCTGTAAACTACAGAGATCGATCGCTGCATGCATAAAGGTAGCAAGCGATCGATCTCTGCTTTTTACAGAGATCGATCGCTGCATGCTTGCATGCAGCAAGCGATTGATCTCTGCTTTTCAGCAGAGATCGATCGCTGCAGCATGTAGCAAGGGCAGCGATCCCACTTTCCTTCGTTCAATTTCCTTCAGTAACCTTCAACACTTAACCATTTTCCTCAATCCTTCCTGCTTCACCATTCCTCAATTAGCTCTCTGGAATCCTAAATTCCAGAGAGCAAATCTCTGTTATTTCACTCCAACAATCACCATAATTCACAACCTAAACTCAATCGACTCGCGTCGGACTTTACGAAGTCCAACTGCGTGAATAGCTCTAAAAACCGAGCTATCCGTATCAACCTAAAAATAGTTCATAACACTTAATTTAAACCAAACAGTTCCAGAATTTCTATAGCGTTTAAATAACTGTTTAAACCAAACATTTTTACATACAATTACCAAAACGTTATCTAACCCCTATCCAGATCCAAACAACCTAAATATGCTCTATACAGTTCGTCATCAATCCAAAATATCATGAAGAACCCCCAAAAACCTTTACATAAACCCACCACGGGTCAAAACGCGCCTCGACTGCTCAGCGCACTCCCACGGCCATCATCCATCAGCTGCTCCTACGTCCGGAGGAGGAATATCATCCTCACCTGGGTCAACGTAACCTAGAACGTCACCTACACCATACAGACACATATGAGATATGGAAATCTCAGTAAGCTACGTAAATGCAGATGCATGCGTGTCGTGCATATGAAGTTCAGAAAACATGCTCATCAGACATATCAGGTCATTTCATACATATTGCCACCGAGATATCAGCCCACTAAATGGAATGGATACATTCCGCGGTCGAACTACCACTTTCCACTTAGATGGGGGGGGGGGGGGGGGTACATGCTCACAAACCCTACAGCCATGCCTGAGCCCCATCCCGCGTGACCTTTCAGATACAGATTACGTATTTTCGTTCATTATTCATTTCATTGAAAACTCGTGCAGAAACCCATTTTTTTATGCCATTTTGAAACACGTGATGCATGAACAGTTCATATCAGCGGAAAGTAAACAAACAGTTCATATCAGCAGACAATATAACATAACCTATAAACAACTAACCTAACTAACCTAACTACCCAACCTAAACAACGTAAAACAAGGAACCCTCAAGGATCCTTGATACGACGACGAGGTATGGTGTAGACCTTTGGGTCAAGCAAGTCACGAGAACTTACCTCGAGCACGCTGGATCTCAAGCTTCGTCCACGGGAGTCGTGTGTCTGAGAAAAAACACGACATTCGCAATTAAAACCAATTTAAACTATTAACGTCCAAATTTCAAACTTTAACTAAAGAATTATCCTAAATTCTTCACTTAGCTAATTAAAGCATTTCGAACGTTAATTATAGCTCGATAATCCAAATTCTCAAATAACGAGTTTTTCTCTAAAAACCCGAAATTTAACCAATTTATAACTTTTTCGCAAATTGATTTTCTTCGTCCAATAACGTCCAATACGTTCAATATATACCTAATCACGGCTAACCTATTAATTACGAAGCCTAAATCGTATTTTTAACGAAAACCCTAATCGAAACCCTAACCCTAAATCGAACCGAAACTCGAATTAAACACTCGAAAACTAAAGCTACATACCGAGGGTAGCGAGAGAGGAAGAAACCGTGAAGGACGGAGGAGAAACGGAGGTCGGACGGAGGTCGGAATGGTGGAGCTCGCCGGCGGCCGAGAGAAGAAATCTTCTCTGTTCGTGAGTTCCAGAGAGAAAAGAGAGAAAAGAGAGAAGTGAGGGAAAAGGAGGGAATTTTGTGTTATTTATAAAATTGATTTTTACAATTTACCATTTTGCCCTTCTTTGATTTTTATATTGATTTCGTTCTTCGGTTCGTTAATCGTCTAGCCATTCGACTACTCCATACGTCCTTACTTTACCAATAAGTCCATCTAATTATTTGGGATTTAACAAAACTGTCCGTTCGCAATTTGGACCTCGTTTGCTATTTTTACGAGAATGTCTTTTACTTTATGATAATAGTAATTACTCGGAATATAGCGTCACTATTCTGAAAATTTCCAGAATTTCCTTAAAATTCTAATTAATCGCTAGGATCGTAATGACGCTTTCTTTTCGTAAATCGGACCTGATTTGACATAATTACAAAAATGCCAATAACAATATAATAATAATATAATAAAAGGTCCGTACAAACCGGATATTACATTCCTAGGACGAATCGTCTTGACATAGCCGAATGAGATTCGAAAAGAATTTTGAAGACTTTGTTTTGTGGCATTGCGTACTCCAATAAGGAGATCTGAGAATCTAAGTAGGCTAGCTTCTGAACATCTATTTTCAGGGTCAGTATCTTGGTAAGTCTGTAATAGGTGTAAAGACATCAAAACTCTAGGAGACGTTCTTTTGCCGAAGCTAAGTGAGAGGCGATGGTAAGCGGTTTTCCATAAGGAGAATGGTTGGAGAAAGAAGAAATGAAATGATTCAACTTTGACGAGTTTGAGCCATTTTAGGTGCATGGAAAGTGGGTGGATCCATTGTTGCCATAGATGAGGGGCCTTGATCATTTTCGAAAAGCTCCTTTCTCCCTCCATTCTTCCTTTCTTGAAGCGGAAAGGCGAAGACTTTTGCGAGGTCTTTTGCATGCTTCTGAAAAGCTATTTAAATGCGATCTAGAGGCCTTGCCTAAGTAAGGAATCTTAATAGCAAGCCGTCATTACCAAAGCGATAATGGAGACTATCTATGAGGGAAAGAACAAATTTCTTTACTAAAGCTTTCACGTGGCGAAAAGAATTAGTCCAATGCCTTATTTTTGACGCAACAAGGAGAACATGAGGAAGCAAGTGACGCGCATCCAACCTCGCTTGGCTGACTCTTATTTGCCCTCTATATCCTGGAACGTGCCATTTGATGAAAACCTGGGAAAATGAAAGTTTCTCTATTTTTCTTTCACTTATCACCTTGAATGGCATTGATGGCATTCATACGCTTGTTTTTAGGGCAAATCCAATAGACGGAAGAGAAAACCCAGTCTTAGCAATAACCGTTGTTAGAGTTATACCATCAACCCTAGCGATTTCATCAGACACACAAATCTCACTCTAGAAAGAGAATTTCTTTCTTTTTTCATAGACATCTTATATTCATTTGAAAACTAATGGCACATCTTTCTCAATAGGAACTTCGACTTGCCTCCTGGTCTGGACTGCATCATTGTCTTACTCTTTTGCTTTTGCGGAATCATGATAAAGGCTAGTTGTATAATAGGCATAGGCTTTCCCTATTTGAGTTGTTGTCTCTTTCCTTAGTAGAAAGCGGGAATGAGAGCAGGAAAGGCAACTAGTCTTAATGCCGAGAATGCCCGGAAAGAATATGCTCTTGTCTTAATTGAATCTGAAGGGCTTGTTCTCTTTGTTGGATGGAGCTCTTTTAAGCCACTTTTAGGAAAGTCAGCCTACTTAAAATAAGAAAGGAATGGTAAGAGCTACGAACCTTTGCCCCCGAGTAAGGTTTAGGCTTTCCCTTGTATATATAGATAGGTTAGAGAATGGCAAATTGATCTTTTCTTAATTCCCCGCATAGTGTCGGCAAATAGAAAAAGCACTTTTCCCTTAGAGTTTAGATGGAGGTGTGTAACTCATAGGGGGTCTAGGTCAAGGTAATGCAGAGAGTCCTAGGTAATTTGGTGATCTATTTTCTTCTGAACCTTAACTGACTTCACTTACCGCTACTCGCCCAAGCCCCTAGAACAAGATGTTCTCGTTGTCTCGCATCCTAACTCCCTTCACTTTAACTAGCGCTTCCCGGAAAAGAAGTTGTTTTCTCTTTTCACAAGGCTAGGTCTTACACCCGAAAAAAAATGTCGTTCACTTTACCTATCTTAACTTATCTAAACAGGCTATCACTACTAATAGAAAAAGTACTTGCTTGACTGACTCATTTAGGGCTTACCATTCTCTATTCAAAAAATGGCTGAACATTTGTCTCTTATTTCAAAGGACAAGCACGAAAATGTCACACAACATTGTCACTCTAGGCTAGGGCGCCAATCTCATTTATATAACTTCTTGAAAGACTCAATGAATTTCTTCTCCATACCCTCACTAGCAATACTTCTAATTCATGTTCGATAGGAATTCTATTAAGGAGCTTGGAATGTCATCTAGCAATCTTTTGACTAATTTATGTTAAATTAATATATTCTTGACCTTTGCTTTCATTAGCTTTCTTCTATTTCCAAGGACAATCCGTTTAGCCATTCCTATCTCAAATGAGTCCAATAGGATTGTTACTCTTCAAACAAAGGAAAAAACTCTTCTTTATGTTCCAACTACCCCTTCAGAATTGTCTTGAGCCCTAGTACCACCCTTATTATATGCAAAAATTTCCCTAGAATCCTGACGTTCTATCTGACACTCACCTAAAATCCGCCAAAGTCAGTAAGCCTTAGCCATGGAATCTTAATGAAATAAGGGGCTTGTGAAGACCTTCTGTAGGTTTTCCTTCTTGACTTTATTTACCTATCTTTCCCATCAAGCAAGCCTCTTCTAGGAAGCTATCTCAAGACCATCTGGCGGATCAAGACAACTAACTAAAGGGGGGGAGAAAGGATGGATCACCTGCCGACCCTATATAGTATAGAAGGGATCAAACAAAACTATAGCTGAAGAATGGGATACATATCTACCAGCACAAAAGCAATCTCTATCCATCTACGCTCATTCATGAGACGGCGACATAACATAAAAAAGAAAGTATACCGTTTATCACCCCTCCCCCCCTTTAGTAACTTAAAGATTAAGAAGAGATAAAAAGGAAGAAAAATGAGGTGGGATCAAGGATGGAATCGAATAGCGAATGCACTTACAGTTAAGATGGGTCCTGCATCTCCTACCTAATGTAATTGACAGACCCGACATCTCTTTCGTTCAATAATGCCTTCGCTTCAAGGCGATATTTATCAGAAAAAGACACTACCTTTTTTGAATTGAAGAAGTCGAAGGGGTAAACGAGTGTTGAGGTAACAAGCCGTAAGAAAGATGAACGGAGCATTCCTTCCGCCGGCCTTTCTTTACTTATAGAAGTAGGGGAGCGTGGTGAGATAGACGTTCAATGTAACACCCGACAATTTCGATAGGGTGATTTTTCTTAACCATTTTGATTATCGCCCTTTTTACTAACCTTTAAGATTTTAAATTAAAAGCCAATACATATTTATTACAAGAAACTAGGTTGGGTGGCAGGGTTGTAATTAAGGATGGATGGATCAAGTATAAATAGGAAATGGAAACCTTAAACCCCATTTAAACCTCACTGTAGCCGACGCTCTCACTCTCGGCGATTTTTCTCTTCCCCAGAGCCCTCTCCCTCAGCCAACTACAGCTCCTTTCGGTGACCAATTTTCAGTCTTCGCCCCGACAATCCACACCCTAGGTAAGACTCTGTAATGTAGTCACTGATTGGCTATTTAGAACTCTGTTTTTCCTGCTAAGACCCGTAACTTCGGATTCTTCTTTGGCAGTGAAATATTAGTGGCATTCGTAATCTGTGACTAGTTATTAGGTTGAAACTGATTATTTCTAGGATGACTTTTGGTTAGATCTTTTAGGATTTTTATTTACTACTGTAATGTGAAATGTTTTAGGTAAAGAAGTCTGAAGTGAAGTGCTCGAGTATTGCTAAGGAAACGAGGTAAGTGGATGTTTTAAGACTTCCGGCCAATAGGGCCCTACATCACAAAGATATTAGGTTAGTTTCAATTGTCTGATGTTTGTTCTGTGTTAGTAAGATTTCTCGTACTTGGATGATTTATGGATGTTGAGAGTTTTGTTATGAGACGTTCTGGTAGAGTCTATGAAGTCGACTGTTCTGGTATGATACTTTCTATAGTCTGATGATTTCAGAGCATCCATGTCATGCGTCATGATTTACTCCTCAAGCATATGAAAATGTTTATGAGCATGTTTTTTTCCATGAACAAGATATGACAATGAATATGAAACTTATGCAACTGGATTAAGTGAGGGTTGGGGGCGGTTTGGCGTATGTCACTGTCCAAAGAGAAGGACCATGAATACGACTCGAAAGGGACTATGTACACTTGCACTGTCTTTCCCCCTTTACGGCACAAATCCTCGCTTAATCCATATGATGAAAGTGATGAACAAGAATACGAATAAGAACAGAAAAGTGCATGAAATGAACATGATCATGATTTTCTTGCAACTATGCATTTACGTATACATGTTAGCGTTGCATTCCTTACTAAGCATTAGGCTTATAGTTTGAACCTTATGATGTAGGTGACGAAGTATCAGGTGAGGATTCCAAAGTTAATGAAGACGTATAAGTTTCGTTGCTGGAAGGTGCTCAGGGAACAATTCTGTGGCTGGATGGCGAATCAGACACCTGGTTAATGCTCTTATGATTTCAGTTATGATTATTAATATGGTAGTTTAAGTAGGATGAGTTTATTTTATAACATTGAGCATTTGAAATTGTCTGGTTGACCATCGAGTCTGGGAATGGTTATAAGGATTATTAAAGGATCTGTTGCTTAAGTCTTCCACTATATGTATTCTGGATGAGTCTCTGATTTTTCATTCGTATGAATGTTATGTCAATGGAGTATGAGTCTGTGAAGGTTATGTCTACCGGTAGATGTTCTCTATCGGCAGATATTGTTAAAGAGTTAAGTGTGGTCTATCGGTGAAAGTGTTATACACTATTCGCCGGCGGATGTAGTGTGTTTGCTTTCGGGTGATGCAAGTTATCTGGGCGTCTAAGAATGAGTGAAGTTTAGTGAATCACGTGGGGAGCACATGTCATTTCGGATGATGTAAATGATGTTTTGTTGTCTAGTGATCGGGCGATGTAGTGTATTTCCAATACCGGATGATGTAAGTATTGTTTGTCGTCTAGCGATCGGGCGATGTAGTGTATTTCAAATACCGGATGATGTAAGTTTTGTTTTGTCGTCTAGCGATCGGACGATGTAATGTATCGCTTATTGCAAGTGATGTTTAATGAGTCACGAGAGATGCACGTGCCCACCGGAAGATGTCTTCTAATGGGCAACGATAATTGAGTCATGCAGAGCACACGTGACAAATCGAAAGATGTGTACCCTATCAGCCGCTGCATGCAAACCCATGCGGCCTGAGCAGAATACGGTCGTGTGATCCAAGGGCATTTCTTTTCTGCCCGATTATGTCATGGAACTGACAACCGAGCATAGTCGCTCTATTATGTGAACTAAAGAGTTATTAGATTTATGAAAGAGTCGAGTTTTGGATGGTTTAGTTCTGTCAGATGGTATGTTGTCCGCGGGTCAAGTTTTAAGTTCTAAGTTTCCTTTAAAAAATGATAATAATAAAAATAATACTAATAATGAACATGATACAGAAAGTAAAAAGAATTAAATGATTAAGAAAGTCATGAATTATGTCTCGGCCATACTGGGGTCGTTACAATTATAGTATCAAAGCAAAATAGGGTTCTAAAATCGATTCTGCAGACTGCCTCCCAGCACAGATTGCCACCTGAGTACACTCCAACACTGTAAGTGTTTATGATTTTAGTAATGTCATTAAATTAAGATATGTTATGATTATTTTCTTAGGAATCCCAAAATGGTGAGGGGACAACAGAGAGAAGACAATGTGGATAGTACCACTATTGCTCAGCTAACGGAGTTGGTTATATGCCAATCACGCCAAATCGAGCAGCTTATAACCACAAGGGAAGAGCATGGGAACTCTAGCTCTAATGCAAACCATGATCATGGTGGCGAACGCTTCCATAGACTTAGACCCCTTACATTTAATGGCCAAGTTCGGATCCTGTTTATGCTGAGGAGTGGATTCGGAAAATGGAGGACATGTTCAAGTACGCCAAGGTCGATGAAGGAGATAGAGTCACTTATGTTGTTTTTCATTTGGAATTGAGTGCAAGGCATTGGTGGGACTCAATCCAGAGCACCATTAATGCAGGAGCTATGACCTGGGAAATGTTTAAGACTGCTTTCTTTGATAAATATTTCAATAGGACCGTTCGGGCCAACAAGAAGAAGGAGTTCATGAATTTGCGTCAAACTGGCTCTGTGGCGGATTACATATGTAGGTTTGAGGCTTTATCACGGTTTGCTCCCCGATTGGTTGAGGATGATGAGGACAAGATCCACCAGTTCGTTCAAGGATTGAAGCCGAGTTTGTATATGAGAGTAAAGACTGCTGGAATACATGATATACCATATGGTGAAGTGACGGCTAAGGCCTTGGAACTGGAAGAAGCAGAGATAACGACATATGTACAACGTGAACAGCCAAGGAATGCCAGTGAAGTCCGCAGTTTCCTTGGTCTGGCAGGTTATTATAGAAAGTTCATTAAGGGATTCTCTATGACTGCTAAGCCTTTAACTAATTTAACAAAGAAGGACACCAAGTACTCTTGGACTGAAGCTTGTGAAGATGGCTTCCAGACACTTAAGCTGAAGTTGACAACAACCCCACTATTGACTCTCCCAACCGAAGAAGGAAAGTTTAGTGTTTACTGTGATGCATCCAAAGTTGGTCTGGGGTGTGTTTTGATGCAAGAAGGTAAGGTTGTGGCGTATACCATAATTGTTACAATTATGCTCTAATACCATAATTGTAACGACCCCGGCCAGGAGCCGTCACGTGTTCATAATCTTTCATTAATCGTTCGCTTGACTTTTACTATTATTACATCTTTTCTATTTCTCGACAGACATTCACATTTGCATAATATATTTTTTATTTAAACTGGAAACAGAGACGTAGAACCATCAAGGAAGACGAATCCTCTCGTGCTCGATTTCCTATACCTCGTCGGCTCAAACTCTCACAGAGTCGAGCGACTAGGCTCGGTCATCGGTTTCTTGACAAATTCGGGCAAGGAAGGAATGCCCTCAACTCTCTTAACATGATTCTACTCGGGTTTGCATGGGTTGCATGTGTTGACAATCCACAGAAATTTCATCGTCTATAGGCAGCTGAAGAGTTATGAATAGAATTACCCCACTCCACTCACAATTTAGAGTTAGCCGCAGTTGTTTTTGCATTAAAGATTTGGAGACACTATTTGTATGGACAACAGTGTGAGGTGTTTTCCGACCATAAAAGTTTGAAATACCTATTTACTCAAAAGGAATTAACATGAGACAGAGACGTTGGTTGGAATTTGTTAAAGATTATGACTTTGAAATTAAATATCACCGGGTAAGGCCAATGATGTGGTTGATGCATTAAGCAGAATGTCAACAACAATGCAACCCGCGGTATCAACCATGTCTGTACCTTTGAGGAAGGAAGTTCATAAGTTCGAATTGGAAATAGTTCCCGAGCCGTCAGCTTTACTGACTGATTTATCTATTCGACCAACTATTTGGACAGGATCAAAGAGGCACAACAAAAGGATTCGAAGGAGAATAGTAGATGATGAGTAAGTTAAAAGACGCCTCCTCTGAGTTCAGTCTCTCCAGCGATGGTATTTTGAAATTTAGGAATCGATGGTACATTCCAAGTGATAAGGAGTTGCGTGAGTTGATTTTGGCTGAGGCACATTCATCTTCCTTTTCTGTACATCCTGGTAGCACCAAGATGTATCGGGACTTGAAGTTGCATTACTGGTGGCCAAACCTGAAGAGGGATGTGGCCAAGTTTGTAGAGTCATGCTTGATATGCCAACAAGTTAAAGTAGAACACCAATGCCCAGGAGGTACTCTTCAACCCTTATCGATCCCTGAATGGAAGTGGGAGAACATTGCCATGGATTTTGTGGTAGGATTACCAAAGACAATCAAAGGACATGATAGTATTTGGGTTGTGGTTGATAGAATGAAAAAATTATCCCACTTTATACTAGTAAGAATGACTTTTACAATGGAACAACTTGCTAACCTGTACATTCAGGAAATTATCAGATTGCATGGGATCCCCTTGTCTATTATCTCCAATCGTGATCCTAGATTCACCTCAAGATTTTGGCAAAGTTTGCAAGGCACATTAGGAACAAAATTGTCTTTTAGCACTGCTTTTCACCCTCAAACCGATGGTCAATCTGAGAGGATGATTCAGATACTAGAAGATATGTTGAGAGCGTGCGTGCTGGATTTCCAGACATCTTGGAGTCGATACTTACCCTTGGTGGAATTCTCCTACAATAATAGTTACCAGTCCACCATTGGTATGGCACCTTATGAGGCACTGTATGGCAGGAAGTGTAGATCACCTGTGTACTGGGATGAGGTCGATAAAGCAAATCTCCTAGGTCCCGAGATCTTGCAGCAAATGTTAGACAAGATTGCCATTATTAGGAGGAGAATGATTACTGCATAAAGCCGACAGAAAAGTTATGCAGACCAAAGGAGGAGAGATCTGGTGTTCTCTGTTGGAGATGAAGTTTTTCTAAAGATTTCACCCTTTAAAGGAGTACTAAGATTTGGCAAGAAGGGAAAGCTTAATCCGCGATTCGTTGGACAATTCACTATCTTCGAGAGGATCGGCAGCACAGCTTATAGTCTGCAATTGCCTATTTCACTGGAAAAAGTTCACAATGTTTTTCATGTGTCAATGTTAAGAAAATGCATACGAGATCCTACACAAGTTGTAAAGCCAGTGGATATCGAAATCAAGCCGACACTGGTGTATGAAGAGAAGCTTGTAAGGATTATAGAATCTGCAGTAAGACTCTGAGGAATAAGAAAATTCAACTAGTGAAAGTCTATGGATGAATCATGGTATTGAAGAAGCCACATGGAACGACAACAAGACATGTTGGACAATATCGGAGCTCTTTGTTTAAGCAATTTCGGGGACGAAAATTTTGTTTAGGAGGGGTGGATGTAACACCCGACAATTCGGCCATGTGATTTATCGTAACCATTTTGATTATCACCCTTTTTACTAACTTATGATTTAAATTAAAAGTCAAGACATATTTATTACAAGTTGAGTGAAACTAGGTTGGGTGGCAGGGTTGTAATTAAGGATGGATGGATCAAGTATAAATAGCAAATGGAAACCTTAAACCCCATTTAAACCTCACTGTAGCCGACGCTCTCACTCTCGGCGATTTTTCTCTTCCCCAGAGCCCTCTCCCTCAGCCAACTACAGCTCCTTTCGGTGACCAATTTTCAGTCTTCACCCCGACAATCCACAACCTAGGTAAGACTCTGTAATGTAGTCACTGATTGGCTATTTAGAACTCTGTTTTTCCTGCTAAGACCCGTAACTTCGGATTCTTCTTTGGCAGTGAAATATTAGTGGCATTCGTAATCTGTGACTAGTTATTAGGTTGAAACTGATTATTTCTAGGATGACTTTTGGTTAGATCTTTTAGGATTTTTATTTACTACTGTAATGTGAAATGTTTTAGGTAAAGAAGTCTGAAGTGAAGTGCTCGAGTATTGCTAAGGAAACGAGGTAAGTGGATGTTTTCAGACTTCCAGCCAATAGGGCCCTATATCACAAGGATATTAAGTTAGTTTCAATTGTCTGAGTTGTTCTGTGTTAGTAAGATTTCTCGTACTTGGATGATTTATGGATGTTGAGAGTTTTGTTATGAGACGTTCTGGTAGAGTCTATGAAGTCGACTGTTCTGGTATGATACTTTCTATAGTCTGATGATTTAAGAGCATCCATGTCATGCATCATGATTTACTCCTCAAGCATATGAAAATGTTTATGAGCATGTTTTTTTTCCATGAACAATATATGACAATGAATATGAAACTTATGCAACCGGATTAAATGAGGGTTGGGGGCGGTTTGGCATATGTCACTGTCCAAAGAGAAGGACCATGAATACGGCCCGAAAGGAACTATGTACACTGGCACTGTCATTCCCCCTTTACGGCAAAAATCCTCCTTAATCCATATGATGAAAGTGATGAACCAGAATACGAATAAGAACAGAAAAGAGTATGAAACGAACATGATCATGATTTTCTTGCAACTATGCATTCGAGTATACATGTTAGCGTTGCATTCCTTACTAAGCATTAGGCTTATAATTTGAACCTTATGATGTAGGTGACGAAATATCAGGGTGAGGATTCCAAAGTCAATGAAAACGTATAAGTTTTGTTGCTGGAGGTGCTCAGGGAGCAATTCTGTGGCTGGATGGGAATGAGACACTGTAATGTGCTCTTATGATTCAGTATGCTTATGAATATTGGTTATAGTTTAAGTAGGATGAGTTTAGTTGTTATACATTGAGCATTTGAAATTGTCTGGTTGCCCATCGAGTCTTAGAATGGTTATAGGATTATTAATATTGTGCTTAGTTTCGCTATGTGAGTCTGGATGAGTCTCTGATTTTTCATGCGTATGAATGTTATGTCAATGGAGGATGAAGTTGGAAGGTTATGTCTCACGGTGGATGTTCTCATCGCAGGATATAGTTAAGGAGTTAAGTGGGTCTATCGGTGAGGGTTATACACTGTTCAGGAGGATGTAGTGTGGTGCTTCAGGTGATGCAAGTTATCGGATGACGTCACCGGGATGATGTCTTCTGTATTTCACCGGATGTGTCTCCTACTCTCTGGGCGCTAAGATGAGTGAAGTTTAGTGACTCGTGGGAGCCCATGTTTTTCAATTTTTTCGGGGGGTTTTTTTTTTT
>CM039509.1:29179273-29349617 GCA_022432975.1 Begonia masoniana | reverse complement strand
AGAATACAAGTCTCATTTTCTCATCTAACTTTTTCATTTCGTTTTTACTTAACACTTTAAAAGAAAACTAACTTGACTTAAACATTAAACATTTGAGCGTAAAACACTTTTGACTTTTAAAACATTTAAAACTAGACTCAAAACTATTAATAACTTAAAACAAATAAAACATTTAAAACAATTAAAGTAAAATCAGTAAAACAAAACACTAATATAACCTATACTTTCAAGAAAACAAACTGCGTGGATCGCTCTAAAAATCGAGCATATCCTTACCTGTTAAAAATAACCCAAGCAGTTCAAAATACCCAAACAGTTCCAGTATGATCTCCAAAATAAAGACTACACATTTTAGACGTTCTACGACCACATCCTAAACATCAAAAACTCTACTTACATACATTTTCCTATCAAAACTAATCGATCCACACATGTAACATTTTCCTACTTTCATCCATCACATTCTATACATATACATAGAACTCTCAATCTACATACTTAAATATTTTCATACTTTCATAAACAAATCTACACGTAGACCTATTAACCAATAAGACCAACTCACATCCATTCGACATACATCACTCAAACCCTCGGATCTTCAAGCCAAAACACACCCCGTCGCCACGAGCACCGTCCGTCGACCACCTGTTCTTTGTCATCAATTTCTCTTACCTTCACACCTGTCACCTACATCATACAATAACTACATTAAGCCTAATGCTTAGTAAGGAGCGTGCTAAACTTAACATTACCTATATGCATGACATTTATAAAACAGTTTCGTTTCGTAAAACATCTTTCCTTATTCATAAAAACAACATCCATTTAGTCCCGTGAAAACATTCATATAGTCCCGTGAAAACATACTCCCGTGAAAACATTCATATAGTCCCGTATAGTCCCGTGAAAAACATAGTCATCGTATAGTCCCGTGAAGACATCATCATTCATCATTCATATAGTCCCGTGAAAACATACATCAGTTCATCATTCATCATTCATCATTCATCATTCATTTTCGTTCTTTCATTCAACATTTTCATAAAACATGCTCTTAAATAGTTCGTATGCATTTTACTAAAACATGATGCATGAGGAGACATACACGTACGGAAGAACCTATCACATGAGCTCTAACATACACATAGGGAAAACCTATCACATGAGCACTAACATACACATAAAGAAAACCTATCACATGAGCACTAACATACTAAGGCACTACTTAACTGTCAACCTTTCCTTAACTACCCGTCTTCCACCAACCTCTACAATCACTCACATCACAACAATCAACATTATCTACATTGTACGACGTAGGGCCTTAGTGGCCGGAAAGCCTAACGCTCACTTACCTGGCGTCCTGGTTATGCCGAGCACCGTCCGTAAGGTCGTCTCCACCTAAAGCATTTCATAGCACGTCATTAGTATTTATCCATTTCAAAACTAAACGAAATCCCGAGCTAAAACAATTTCTTCAAAAACTCTAACTCATTTCGTTCGGGCATAACTAAACTCTTATTCTCGTGAAAACATCTTAAACTACTATTTCTAGTCTAATCCAATTAAAATTTAATTAAATGGCCACTAATTTGGGTTTGGTAAAAACCGACCTAAAACTTCGAACGCGCGTAACTTTCGCGTCGGTTATCGGAATCGAACGATTCCAGCGGCTACGTGCTCCTCTAATAACCTATTTTAATCTGCCAAAACGAATTTCAAAACAAACGACCCGAGCTAGGTCAATTTAGGCAAAACCCGAACTGCCCCTTTTTCCCAAAATTCCTCTTTTTGATTTTTCATCAAATTCCATCAATTTCTTATCCAATCAACCATATATACCCTTAATTAGAATAATCTAACCTAAAATTGAAGCTACATTAAGCAAAACCCGAGTGCCCTAAATCGGGCATCCACTGAAATTCGCTCACATTGAGCGCTCCACATCCAATCGACGATAGCCGGACCAAGGGTTGGCAAACCCACGCCGGAAGTGACCTAAAACGGCCGGCGATCGGAGCCAAAACCGGCTCGTCACAGTCGGCCACGAACAATCCCGAAACCGGGTGAAAACCGAACCAAAACAGGGGAGCTTACCGTCGGTTCGTGCGCGAGGATGAACCGGAGCCTCACGTCGCCGTCGTCTGGCCGGAGGAGGCCGGAGCTCGCCGGTGAACGGCGCTGCGTCGCCGTGCTTTTCCCCTCGCCCTGTCTCCGTTCGTGGGTCGTCGGGCTCGGACACAAACAACCTCGGTTGTTTGTGTTGTTTTTACGTTATTATTATTAATAATAATAATAATAATAATAATAATAATAAATCCTAATATTAATAATCCTAATATTAATTCTTATTAAAACGTTAATATACCGTTTTACTCTCCCATTTTCGACCATTTCGAATTTCATCAAATCTCATTATCAATTTATAACCCTCGGCTTAATTTCGCTGGAAGTGCCCGAATCTAAATTAATTAACCAATTAGGTTAACCAAACTTATTCACTTTTATTTTAAATTTCTTAAAACAATTATTTTATTTTTCTTTTATTTTCTCTCCAAATTTTCCCTTTTAAAAATTCTCGGGCGTTACATCCTTCCCTCCTTATTTGGAATTTTGTCCTCAAAATTGTTGCTTAGTCAATCCTCTTAATACTCACCCTCACATTATCTAGTACGATGCTCGTAATACTAATCTTGAACCCATATGGTCTTACCCACCATTTGGGTCTTGATAGCTTCCTTTATCTCCAAGGCTCTAAATCCTTCTAACTACGCACTTCGTAATTCAACCGCTCATTCACTCATCGACTTTGACTTAATCCTTTGTCACTTAGAACCTCAAATTTTTTCTCTAACTTAACTTCGAGCTAAGTTCATTCGATTTCTAACTCCTCAAAGCTTCTTCAATTATACGACACTAAGGATCTGACACGTAGATTTCTCATCCTAATCCTCTGTTTCGAACTCTTCTTTACACTACTATCTCATTTCCAAATTATCAATCTCATTTTCTAAACATACTTGCTTTGGGCAATCATAGCATTTCCTTAGCTACTCTAATGCCATTCCTTTATACAGAACCTTTGTTACTTAAATCTTTCTCTTTATGCTTTAAAGGTATCATCTAAGTCTCTACAATTTTGTCCAATATGCTCGTTTTGTCCAACTTTTATCTCGGTCGTCATTAATCACTATATCATCAATTACTAACAAATTCTTAAGTCTAAACCAATTCGTTAAACTATCCACCCAACACCTAAAAGAAAATGTGCATAAGCACTTCGACGTAACTTACAAGTCGACTTTACTAAACCTCAAAATCTACTCTCACTTCTAAGTTCACTTGCATAGCCTTCATGCAATTCTCCCTTCATTTCATCCAACATGCTCCAAATTTCTCTACCTTAACTACTTAACTCTTATTTCGAGTTTCCGTTCGATCTAGTAAAACTTCTTACTTACTCGTACTACCCTATTCGAAATCCAAAGATCTACCTAACCGGTCATTTTATCTCACATCACACATTCTCTATTTCCTCAAGTCGCGATCTTCTTCACACACTTAAGCTTATCATTCTTAACCTTAGCCATTTACAAAATCATTGGCTCCAACTTCGTTATATATAGGTTGGCCCCTTTTTGATTCCTAATTTAATCTTATTCCTATTTCTTAACTTTACAATATTGATTTCATCCTTCCTCCAAAATTAGGTCCTAAGCATTCTTCTAAATTCTTTTATAACATCTCATCCCTACAACCTTTTTGTTTGCAAACTTGTTGTATGTAATTTAACACCTCCCTTCCAAAAATCCTTGCCTTCCTAAGTCACCAAGTATGATTCCAAATTCAATGCTAAACTTTCACATTACCTCATCTAACATCTCTATCTTAACGTCTTCTTTAAATAAATTTAAAAGAAATGTACCGGTGTCTACGGTATACTGCCCTATACTCATTCCTAATATCCCACAAGGACTTCTTCAAAGTTACTAACTAGCCTACTATCTTTCATTCCTTCTAGTCAGGTTCATAATGTTCTCCTTAGCTTCTTCACAATAATTCATCCAGCTTCTTCACAATAATTCATCCAGCTTCTTCACAATAATTCATCTAACAATTTTCTTGTTAGCAAACTTGTTGTAGGTAGACCTACAACCTTAATCTAGATCCTCTAAAGTTCTTAAATCTTATCCTTCTGTTTTTTCCCAAAAACTTAGAAGTATCCATTACCTTTAATGGAACGAAGCATATCATAGCTCGTACCACAAGCCCTATCAATTCTCAAGTCTTCAGGCAAACATCTGAGTGATCAAGTTCACTTCCTTAAATTCTCACATGAATCGGCCTTCTCTTAATCCCTTATAGGCCAAGCTTTCTAACTTACCTAACTTGGCTTAATTAAGTTTTCTAACATCCTTTGGGTTAATTACTATCTCGAGATACTTACTAACCCATGGGTTGTAACCTAACTCGCGCCTAAACTTATCTGCTTTACCCATAGTCATAGCATACGACACTCAGTTCCCACCTTTCTTTAGTAAAGGTCTCTCGTAAATCCGTCATCAATAGTATTCTAAGTCACACGCCTAAACTCTCCAGTAAATTCTTTTCCCAAAATCTGGGAATGACTTTTCATTACGATCTACCTCTCGGGTCCTTTAAACACTAAAGTTCCTACTTCCATTCTGGAGGTAAGTCTCATGTCAGGGGTTCTTAACTTAAACTATACCAACTATAGACTCATTTCTTAACTCCGGCGTTCATAATTCCAAGAATCTGAAATCTTTTATCCTTACTACAATTTCTATAATCAGTACTTACTCTTGTCGATTTATCAACCTTCTAACATTGCACGGGATACAATAAACCCGTAAACATGACTTCCAATCTAAGGTGTTAAGCTCTCTTTCGATTCGTTACACTTTTAGGTGTCTCAAGTTAATATCTAACCCTTATACTTCACTTTATGTCTCTAGGTTAAGTAGCATCTAAATGCCTAACGCATCTACTATTTATTGGTCACTCTTAACTTTACTAAGTCTTCTTTTCTATTTAGTGGCGGTCATAATCTTTTCACGTATCAATATTTGTCCTTCATTGCTTAGTCTTCTAAGATGGTACCTATCTCCTAGAGAACGTCTAATCCTTATAACTTAACTACCACTCAGTTGTATTTATTTGCTGTTCGTTGCTTTTCGTTACTTTAATTATTCCATAAGCCCTGTGAATCAGGTAAGCTCACATCCTAAAATCGAAGACGGTCATTAGCTCACATCCCGAAAGACGGCCATAGCTCACATCCCGAAAGACGGCCATTAGCTACATCCGAAAGGACGGCCACTAGCTCACGTCTCGAAGGACGGCCCTTAGCTCACATCTCGAAGGACGGCCCTTAGCTCACATCTCGAAGGACGGCCCATCCCAACCACCATTACGTATTTTCAACTTTATATTTCTTTATATTTCGAGTAGAGTCCCAACTCACTGCCTAGTTCGTTCACTACCCTGGTTCCATGAAATACTATCTTGTCTATTACCATTTCCATCTCGGTGAGTAAGATCTCTACTTGTTCTGACCATTGGTGCACTATGTTCATAAGCTGACTAATGGATTTCTCCTCGAGTTTTCTAGGTGCTTTCGGCATTTTCTTGTTCCTAGACATATTAAGAAACACAATACAAAACAATATGAACATCTATGAATCAAACTTAAACTTAAATACTTACAGTCGATGGAGAGTCCTCGTGCGGCGGTGTGTTTTTGGCAGACATATCACAGAACTCGCTTTTAAAACTCCGTCTCTCTGATACCATAACTGTGACGACCCCAACCCGATCAGGGCCGCCACGGACTTCCCGTGACATAATCATTTACCTAAGCCCTCGCATTTTCTCATCTAACTTTTTCATTTCGTTTTTACTTAACACTTTAAAAGAAAACTAACTTTGACTTAAACATTAAACATTTGAGCGTAAAACACTTTTGACTTTTAAAACATTTAAAACTAGACTCAAAACTATTAATAACTTAAAACAAATAAAACATTTAAAACAATTAAAGTAAAATCAGTTAAAACAAAACACTAATATAACCTATACTTTCAAGAAAACAAACTGCGTGGATCGCTCTAAAAATCGAGCGTATCCTTACCTGTTTTAAAATGACCAAACAGTTCAAAATACCCAAACAGTTCCAGTATGATCTCCAAAATAAAGACTACACATTTTAGACGTTCTACGACCACATCCTAAACATCAAAAACTCTACTTACATACATTTTCCTATCAAAACTAATCGATCCACACATGTAACATTTTCCTACTTTCATCCATCACATTCTATACATATACATAGAACTCTCAATCTACATACTTAAATATTTTCATACTTTCATAAACAAATCTACACGTAGACCTATTAACCAATAAGACCAACTCACATCCATTCGACATACATCACTCAAACCCTCGGATCTTCAAGCCAAAACACACCCCGTCGCCACGAGCACCGTCCGTCGACCACCTGTTCTTTGTCATCAATTTCTCTTACCTTCACACCTGTCACCTACATCATACAATAACTACATTAAGCCTAATGCTTAGTAAGGAGCGTGCTAAACTTAACATTACCTATATGCATGACATTTATAAAACAGTTTCGTTTCGTAAAACATCTTTCCTTATTCATAAAAACAACATCCATTTAGTCCCGTGAAAACATTCATATAGTCCCGTGAAAACATACTCCCGTGAAAACATTCATATAGTCTCGTATAGTCCCGTGAAAACATAGTCCCGTATAGTCCCGTGAAGACATTCATCATTCATCAGTCATCATTCATCATTCATCATTCATCATTCATCATTCATCATTCATTTTCGTTCTTTCATTCAACATTTTCATAAAACATGCTCTTAAATAGTTCGTATGCATTTTACTAAAACATGATGCATGAGGAGACATACACGTAAGGAAGAACCTATCACATGAGCTCTAACATACACATAGGGAAAACCTATCACATGAGCACTAACATACACATAAAGAAAACCTATCACATGAGCACTAACATACTAAGGCACTACTTAACTGTCAACCTTTCCTTAACTACCCGTCTTCCACCAACCTCTACAATCACTCACATCACAACAATCAACATTATCTACATTGTACGACGTAGGGCCTTAGTGGCCGAAAAGCCTAACGCTCACTTACCTGGCGTCCTGGTTATGCCGAGCACCGTCCGTAAGGTCGTATCCACCTAAAGCATTTCATAGCACGTCATTAGTATTTACCCATTTCAAAACTAAACGAAATCCCGAGCTAAAACAATTTCTTCAAAAACTCTAACTCATTTCGTTCGGGCATAACTAAACTCTTATTCTCGTGAAAACATCTTAAACTACTATTTCTAGTCTAATCCAATTAAAATCTAATTAAATGGCCACTAATTTGGGTTTGGTAAAAACCGACCTAAAACTTCGAACGCGCGTAACTTTCGCGTCGGTTATCGGAATCGAACGATTCCAGCGGCTACGTGCTCCTCTAATAACCTATTTTAATCTGCCAAAACGAATTTCAAAACAAACGACCCGAGCTAGGTCAATTTAGGCAAAACCCGAACTGCCCCTTTTTCCCAAAATTCCTCTTTTTGATTTTTCATCAAATTCCATCAATTTCTTATCCAATCAACCATATATACCCTTAATTAGAATAATCTAACCTAAAATTGAAGCTACATTAAGCAAAACCCGAGTGCCCTAAATCGGGCATCCACTGAAATTCGCTCACATTGAGCGCTCCACATCCAATCGACGATAGCCGGCCCAAGGGTTGGCAAACCCACGCCGGAAGTGACCTAAAACGGCCGGCGATCGGAGCCAAAACCGGCTCGTCACAGTCGGCCACGAACAATCCCGAAACCGGGTGAAAATCGAACCAAAACAGGGGAGCTTACCGTCGGTTCGTGCGCGAGGATGAACCGGAGCCTCACGTCGCCGTCGTCTGGCCGGAGGAGGCCGGAGCTCGCCGGTGAATGGCGCTGCGTCGCCGTGCTTTTCCCCTCGCCCTGTCTCCGTTCGCGGGTCGTCGGGCTCGAACACAAACAACCTCGGTTGTTTGTGTTGTTTTTACGTTATTATTAATAATAATAATAATAATAATAATAATAATAATAATAATAATAAATCCTAATATTAATAATCCTAATATTAATTCTTATTAAAACGTTAATATACCGTTTTACTCTCCCATTTTCGACCATTTCGAATTTCATCAAATCTCATTATCAATTTATAACCCTCGGCTTAATTTCGCTGGAAGTGCCCGAATCTAAATTAATTAACCAATTTGGTTAACCAAACTTATTCACTTTTATTTTAAATTTCTTAAAACAATTATTTTATTTTTCTTTTATTTTCTCTCCAAATTTTCCCTTTTAAAAATTCTCGGGCGTTACATCTAGGGAGCCAGCTAGAGGGTTTTTTCGGGAAATACTGCCTAGACCTCATAATAGAGACTGGCAACAAAAGGGACAATCGCAAGTGCAACAACAAAGGGGCATCAAGAGGCCTTATGAAGGAGGTAATGATTAGGGGAAAGGAAAGCAAGTGCAAGGGGCTCCTCAGATGCCTTGGTGCCCTAAGTGTCAGAAGGTGCACAGTGGCAAATGCCGAGTGGGCACTAATAAGTGCTATCGGTGCAGAGAAGTTGGCCATTACGTTAAAGATTGCCCAAAGCCGGGCCGAGATCAGCTGGGCAGAGATCAGAGGAGAGTCATGCTGAGGATCTTTGCCTCATCGAGCCTGGCGACGTCGACGACGAGGCCCAGCCTTCGGTTATCATAGGAAGTATTTTAGTTGCTGGCGTACCGTATTTTCTTTGATAGACACGGGAGCTATGCACTCCTTCATTTCAACTGCTTGCATGACTAGATTGGGGTTAGTATCTGAGTTAGCAGAACATGAGTATAGAGTAATGCTACCTTCGGGGGTGTATATGCAGTCTGATCGTATCTTCCAAGGCAACGTCGTCTCGGTAGTGATTAATACCCTCTATGCTTGCCTGATAGTTATGAGCATAGAGCGGTACGATTTTATTTTGGGAATGGACTGGCTGGAACGCCGTTTCGCTACCATTGACTGCCGATCGATCAGCTAACGTTTTGGAAACCAGAACGTTGCCTATACTTTTAGCCGATCGATCGCCCCCTCTAGCGATCGATCTGCTACCTCTTTGGAATCTTAATTCCAGAGAGTGCCTAACTAGCCGATCGATCGCCCTTCCTGGAAATTGATCGGCAAATTCTCTGGAATTGAGATTCCAGAGAGTTGCCTCCCACTTTACCTGTTCCACCCTTGCGCACCACCTAAACAATTTACTACTAAGTTCTTCATCCCTTGATTCCTTCATAAGCAACACCAAATGACACCTTCACATAAACCTCCTCTATCCTTATACATTCATTGATTCACTAATCCTCAAAAATACTACCCAGAGCATGGCTTAAACATAACCAAGACACGACATAAATCACAGAAACGGACTACATGAATCGCTCTAAAAACTAAGCGTATCCTTACAGGTTTAAAATACCTAAAACAACTTATAACATCCTCAAATTATTAACTCTATCTGCACCTGACCAACATACCATTTCCAATTCAAAACCACACCCCAAACTGTCAAATCTGACTACAAAATCTAAACTGACTTGTTCATTTATCAACATCGAACGTCTACAGCAGAATTTCATCAAAATCATCTTACAAGTGAATCCCACAATCAAAATACTAAAACTAACATTATCTCCAAGCAATTTCACTATACAATTAAGACCATCGTTTGATTGATTTGAAATCTATTATATTACCTACAAATTTACCAAAACGAGCTCGGAGAATGCCCACAGGTCAATAAGCCTTGCCAAAACACATCCCGTCGCCACGAGCCCTGCCCATCAACCACTTATGCTCGATCATCGTAAGGAGGTTCCTCACCTTTGTTTTCATCACCTACATCATACGATAAACACATTAAGCCTAATGCTTAGTAAAGGGGTGCACTAAACATACATATACATAAATGCATGATTTCTTAAAACATGTTCGTTTTTCACTTATTTACGTTACATAACATAAAAAGGTAAGTTTAGGCATGAGTAGTCACAGGCATTACCCTGTCTGCCCCGTAGACCATGCTTGCCATGAGTTACCATTAATGGGTGTACTTGTCGTGCCATGAGTTGCCATAAACGTGCCCTGTGCCCTACTCATCCTCAAACCTTACTCAACATTACGTACATTAATTCGTTTACTTGAAAACACACGTGTTAAGACATTTCATATATCATTAAAAAGAAAACAGGAGGCATGAAGGAGATGCACTCAAAACAACCATCAAAACGGAATCATAAGATGCACTCAAAACAACCATCAAAACGGAATCATAAGATGCATGAACTTAACTAACTCGTAAACGAGCCTAACAACCACCATTAGGCAACGTTCTAGGATATCTGAATTTCTAGGACCCCGAAATCCTGGAAGCGTCATAATAACTCCAAACTCTTAACATCAATATAATGTAGGGCCTTAAGGGCCGGAAACCTAACACCACTTACCTGGCGTGCAAGCTATGCCGAGCATCGTCCTTTACGCTTGGTTCACCTAAGGAAATTCATAATTCATCTTTAGAACCGACTTTACATAAACCGTTTCTAAAACAAATCGAGGCTCCTAGCTAAGACAATTTACCAAAAACACTTATTCACATCACCCAGGCCATTTATCGAGCACCTTTTGCTCACAAATAACTGAACTCCATTAATGGCTCTCCAACAACTTCCAACAACCCAAATTTTTACCTACATCCATCAATAACTATAAATTTTACCTAACTATCACCAATAATCATAAATACATAATCTTTGAGAATTAATATTGTTAATCTATTGATTTCTACCAAAACCAACGATTTCTCAACCCTAACTCCAATTAACCCTAACCGAACAACACCATAAAAAAACAACCAAACTAGCCCAAAGTATAAAACTTACATAGAGTATTGATTTGGGGAAGAAAACTCGAAGGAAAATTGCCAAAATCAGAGGAGTTGATCGGCGTTGAAGAACAGGCGAGAGAGAGAAGAGAAAAATTGTGGGGGAGGGGAAAGGAGAAGAGAAAATCGTGAAGTGAATAAGGGAGGAGGAAATTTTGTGTCTTAATGAATTTTTGACCTAGCTAATTACTATTTTTCCCTTAGTTTACTTCTTCACTTAATTCGTTATTTCGTCTATAGACTCAGTTTTTCTAAAAAAAAATTTATTCATCCAAATATTTCAATTTATTCCTAGGGTAATAACGAAACTTCTCGTTAGCAAATCGCGCTTAATTTACTATTTATACGAATTAAAACTCTATAAGGCTCAAAATCAAAACCCGGGAACCTAAGACTCAAAACCCTTAAACTGAAATTTCTGGGCGTTACACAAGTCAAGGTATGTATTTATTCATTTATTTTATCTATCTAATGGACTTGTGGAATTTTGTAGGTAAATGGTTTCTCAAGGCTTGAAGTGAATCAAAAAAGAAGGAATTTATTTTCCATAAATTCAAATTATGTAAACAAGCCTTGTATTTAATTTGTATATTTTTAGGAAACTTTAGTTTTGTTTACAACTTATTATTTGGCAAACTTTAGCCTTTTTGAATGTATGTTTGTAATAGTCTTCAAAGGATGGCAAACCAAGAGAGGAACCAAGCTGAGCCGGCCAAATCAAGAGAGGAACCAAGAAAAATCAGACTGAACCAAGGTGAACCAAAGAAGAATCAAGCTGAACCATAGTGCAAAGGAGTGAACAGGCTCTGCCCCAGCAAACCAGACTGCCTTCGTCTACCGAACGCACCAACGGCTAGAAATGTAGCTGTTGTCCGACGAATTTCCAGACGCTTCTCTTCTTCTCCTTCATCGTTCTCCTCTGTATTTAAGCTTCAATTTTTTCTCTATAAACATTAGACATTGTTAAAATTTTTGGAAACCAGCAAGAGTTTTCTTTTGTGTCTGTCGGAGTTCCTCCGTGAAGAGAGAGCTTCTCTCTCGGGGTCGCTAGCGCCCAGTGCCTGATGGCTTTGCCAAGTCTTCCTCGAGCTCAAGGTTGCTCGGAGGAATACTCAATCACCGAATGGCGACAAAACCTTCGTTCCCGAGTGCTGTCATTCCTTCCCGAAAGAGTGTCTAACGAGAGCTTCAATCATAGATCTTCGGCCAGATGAGGGCCACTCACATCCACCTCCATTTCCTTCACCTTATCGGCCTTCTCTGTGGCAAAGAAGCTGGTTTGTTCACTCACCCACATCACCGAATGCATTTTCCATTTTCATGTTAGTTCTCTATTTTCGTTGTTTTAGGCATCTATTTTTTTGGGGTTCACTGAGCACCGATCATGTCTTGTCTTAAGTTTTCCACATGTCTATACTAATCACATTTGCAGGCCGGAATCCCATCAAGTGGTATCAGAGCCTAGTGATCTTCATGCATCGCATATTCTCTATTTTCTCATCATTCTGTTTTTTGTCTTTGTGTTGTCTGCATGTGTGTTGTGTTCATGTTATTGTTTTTCTATTTATTTCTGTGTTTTTAGTGTCTCATAATCACTCTTGTTTCACCCACAACACTCGTGTTTAATTTCGTTTTCAATTTTGTTTGGTGTCAAACACGTATTGTCTCTATTCTGTTTTCCTGTTCCTGAGCTGTAGTGTTTCATTGTCCAGCATGCGTTAACATGGCGTAGGATTATGCTGAGTTTCATTTGCAAAATTTGGCAACATGTTTAGCTTAGGATTTGTTTCTTTTTGTTAGCTGAATTGCTGTTCTTTGCTGTTTGATATTATGTTTCAGAGTTTTCTATTTTGCATATTTCTGTTTTGTTCCCATTTTGTGCTGAGTTTTGTTTCTATTTAGTGTCTACCAGTAGCATTCCACGCTTGCTGTTTAAGTTATTTTGATGCTGTTATGTTTAGAAACTTCAGAGTGTTTTCTGTTTGTTTCTTTTCTCTTGTGTTATGTAGCTGTTCTGTCATGTCTATGTGTTCTGTTTTGTTGGATTTGTGTTCACTGTTTGTGAAGTTATTCTTGATCATTTCAGTTTGGTTTAAATTCTCAAAGTTTTCTTGAATATCTGAGGCATGGATCCATCTTGTTTGCTATTCTTTTATGTTTTAGTTATGTTTAGTCGCGTGATGTTATCTTGTTATGTTGTTTGTCATGTTTAAATTTCACAGAGTGTTTGAATTCTTTCTTCTGTTTAAGTGTTCCATATTCATGAATGTTGCACCCATAGTAAACAACTTTAAGTCATGTTTCCTGTCTATTTTGGGTAGTGGCATTGTCATCATGTTTTAGTAATTTCCTTTGCCGTTTCTTTGTTTTTTTGTTTCTGTTTTGCTGAATTTTCAGCTTGCTTCTATTCTGTTTTAACATTAGTTTAGGGTGATTAGATGATGTGTTTTAGGAGTGTTTTTGTTAAATTTTCTGTTTGGTTTTTAAAATCATAAAACTAGAACTTGTTGCCGATTTTTCAAAGTAAAATTCCTTAGTTGAATGTGTTGCTGAATGCTTGATTTAATTGTCCAAATTGTCACCAATGCATGAGCCAAAGTTTTGATTTTAAAATGAAAGTTTTCTTTTGCTATTTTTTGGTTTTCTTTTGTGATTTATCTAGCTGTTTTTAAGCATGTAACTTTGCTATTTTCTTTATTTCCAGTGGAAAACTTTTGCTGTTTTCTTTCTTTTTCTTTGCTGTTTTTCAACATGTGTCTTAGGTGTTTTCTTGAGTTTTTTTTGCTGTTTAGCTTGTGTTTAGATTCCGTTCTCCTTGATGTTTAGCGTCTTGTTTAGGATGGAGATAATTGCTTAGAAATTTTAGGAATTTTGATTATTTTTTCATATTTTAGACTTTCTTGTGTGTGTGTTTTTCGTAACATTTGTTGTACAGTTTTTGTACCCATCTCCCAAGGTAAGAGGCCTCCTTAATTGGCAAATTTGGAGTGACCATTGCTTTGCTTAAAAGGTACTTTCTTGTCCACTTAAGTTTAGGACTGTTGGGAGACTCTTCGGAATTGTTGACCGAGAGCAAACTATGTTTAGTGTTTATTTTCTGTTGGGAGACTCTTCGGAACTGTTGACCAAGAGCACTTGTGTTTTATGTTTGTCTATGTTTGAACTTGTTTCTTTGGATTACATTGCTATGGCATTTAGCTGATATGATTTTTCCATCTTAACCTCATGTTACTAGATAGCTAGCATGAATTAACCATGGCTCGTATCAGTTTAAATTTTCAGAATGTTTTCTTGAAAAACATGTTCTAATTGTTATGATTTTTGTTTGTGTTGTGTAATTGTTTGAATTGCTGTTCATTTGGATTCCTTTACTGTGATATTATCCGATATCCTTTTTCCATCTTAACCTCATGTTTCTGATTAGCTAACATGAATTAACCATGGCCCGTATTGGTTTAAGTTTCAGAATGTTATTCTTGAAAAACATGTTCTATTTTTCTTGTTTTGTTTAGGTGAATGTTTATGTATGTTTGTTTATGTTTTAAAACCATGTTTAGTTCTTTAGGTTGTGTTGGCAAAATTAATTTACATAGAGAATGGATTAGAAAATGAAATGCTAAAATTGAATTCTCATATTAGTTTACATTTTGCTGAATTATTGTGTTGTTTTGGTATTTTCCAAATGTGTTTTAGTTTGTGTATTTGTTTGTCCAATCTTTTTAGATGTCCAATGTTTTGGACTTTTAGATTGAGTATTGTGACTTAGTTGTGTGCTAATTGTGGATTAAGTCTTTGGTTAGTAGCATGAGGTATGCATGGCTAATCTTTGATCTAATTAGTGATTGTTACCTAACCAAACCACTTGTTTGCGTTGTTTGTTTCTTTGTCTTTGTTTAGGACTTAAATTTATAGTCTAACTTTCAAGTCTAGTGCTTGGTCAATTAGTTTAATTGTTGATTGGCCAAGGTAAAGATTAAATCAAAATATGTGCATATTGTTTTATCTTTTGAGGATTGTTTAGCTTCCTACTCCATAATGCACATTGTCAATGGATTAACCAAGGAGTTGGATGAATTTGCAGCAACAAGGTATGTAAACCTTACTTGAATTAGTTGAATAGTGGGTTGATTGGATGAATTATATGTTTGAGATCAACTTCTTGTATATTCTTACTATAATTGGATATCATGTTAAATAATTCTTGTCTAAGCTTGATTTAAATTTGATTGAAAGAACTAGGAGAAGAATTTTGTGATGCAAAATTGTTGTTGCGACTTGTTTTCTTGATTTTTAATGATAAATCCTAGCTCATTTACTTAGTAGAAAATTATTTCTTTGAGATTTGGATTTAGACTTATTCTTATGCTAAGATTGATTTTAAACTCTTATTCTTATGCCAAGCGTTGTTTTTAAAATGGAAATTTTCATATTTGTGGTTCACTATTGAATTGATAGCTTAGCTAGAAAATGAAATTGTTCAATTATGCTTGCATGAATTTTATGCCATTATCATGTATGCTTGTCTCTAAATTGTGGAAATGAACAATTAAATTTGAAATTTTTGAGACCAATGTGGATGGTAGAATGATTTTTCAACTTTAGGATCACTATGTTTTCGTGTCTACTATGGATTGTGCTTAAGTATTTTTAATAAAATTCTTATCCTAAGTGTTGTAACATTCTCCATGAAATTTGCCCATTGGATTTGAGGTCAAATCCTCAAGAACCGGAAGGGGATGATATGCCCACGGTCCCGATCAATCGAGCACAAGTCAAGATATGTATTAATTCATTTATTTTATTTGTCTAGTGGACTTGTGGAATTTTGTAGGTAAATGATTTCTCAAGGCTTGAAGTGAATCATAAAAGAAGGAATTTGTTTTCTAAAATTCAAATTATGTAAACAAGCCTTGTATTTAATTTGTATATTTTTAGGAAACTTTAGCTTTGTTTACAACTTATTATTTGGCAAACTTTAGCCTTTTTGAATGTATGTTTGTAATAGTCTTCAAATGATGGCAAACCAAAGAGGAACCAAGCTGAATTGGCCAAATCAAGAGAGGAACCAAGCTAACTGGACTGAACCAAGCTGAACCAAAGAAGAATCAAGCTAAACCATAGTCCAAAGGAGTGAACCGGCTCTGCCCAGCGAACCAGACTGCCTTCGTCTGTAGAACGCACCAACGGCTAGAAATGTAGCCGTTGCTGGACGAATTTCCAAACGCTTCTCTTCTTCTCCTTCATCGTTCTCCTCTGTATTTAAGCTTCAATTTTTTCTTCGTAAACGTTAGCCATTGTTACGAATTTTTGGAAACCAGAAAGAGTTTTCTTTCGTGTCTTGTCAGAGTTCCTCAGTGAAATTTGATCCGACAAGTATCAAGGGCTTTTTTCCGTAGACTTCTTTCTTTCATTTCTGAATTAGCTTGCGACAAGTCCCAGCATTAGTATGACTTCGTTTGTAACACCCGACAATTTTGGCCAGGTGATTTTCTTAACCATTTTAATTGTCACCCTTTTATTGACCTTTATGATTTTAAATTTAATGCCAAGACTTATTTATTACAAGTTGAGTGAAACTAAGTTGGGGTGGCAAGTTCGTAATTAAGGTGGATTTTAATTGATATAAATAGATTATGGAATTCTTAAACCTCATTAAAACCTCACTGTAGCCGACATTTCCTCCCTCGGCGATTCCCTTCTTTCCAGAGCTCCCTCTCTGCCAGCTATTTCTTCGCCGGCGACCAGTTGCTCAGCCTCCATTTCGACAATCCATGCTCTAGATAAGACTTAGACAATGTAGTTACTTAGAACTCTGTTTTTAGATAGAACTTGAAGTTTCGGATTCTTCACTAACAGAGTAATGGTAGTGACAATCATGATCTGTGTTTAGTAATGGCATTTCCAATTAGATACTTAACCTTAAGATAGCAGACCGTGTAGTTATTAGACTTAATTCGGTTATTTAGGTTCTGAAAATTTAATCTGTACACACTAGGTGCTTGACTAGGAAGATTTAGAAATATTTAGATACTAGGATGACTTTTAGTTAGGATTTTGATTTAACACTGTAATGTGAAATGTTTCTAGGTGAAGAAGTTTGAAGAGAAGTGCTCAAGTTGCTAAGGAAACCAGGTAAGTGAGTGAGTAAGATTTCCGGCCATTAAGGCCCTGCCTCGCAAGGGTACTAGGTAGAAGTTGTCTATGATGTTTAAAGGTTATATGTGCTAATGTCTGTTTGGGTAAGATACTCCAGTTGGTGTTATGATCCTTTGATGAATGAATGGCTTGTTCAGTAGTCTGATGAACTAAGATTTACTCATGCTCATGCATCATGAATATTTCTCAAGCATATGAAAATGTTTTAAGTGTATGATTTCTCCAATGAACAAGATATGAACATGAAACTTATGCAACAAGGATTAAGAGAGGGTTGGAGGCAGTTTGGCATATGTCATTGTCCAAAAGAAGAGCCATGAATACGACCCGCAAGGGACTATGTACACTCTCACTGTCAACCCCCTTTTCGGCACAAATCCTCCCTTAATCCATACGATGAAAACGATGAACACGAATAAGAATAAGAATACGAAAAGATCATGAACATGTGTTTTCCTTAAATTCAACATTCATGCATACATGTTGGCAATGCACTCCTTACTAAGCATTAGGCTTATAGTTTAAACCTTATGATGTAGGTGAAGAACTACCAGGTGAAGATTTCAAGTCTAATGAGGATGTTTAAGGCTGGTTGCTAGAAGGTGCTCAGGGTGACAGATTGGTGGCTGGAAAGGCGATTTCAACTTCTGGTTACTACTTTTGTCAAATTAATAAGGATATGAATACTGAGGCCTACGTAAGATGTTTTCTTAAAACAATGAATACTGGAACCTGACTGATTAACTTCTGAGTTTGAGAATGATCATGAAATGATAGAATGATCTGTTTTGTTAGAGTCTCTCGCTACACGTATTCTAGATGATGATCAGAGTCCAACTGTGTGTTAGTTTATTCAGTCATGCTGAGGTTTGTGAAAAGTCTGTAAGTTTCCTGTCTATCAGATGATGTTTTTTATTGGATGAAGTCTTCTATCGGATGATGTCTTCTATCGAAATGAAGTTTAATGAGTCACGTGACATGTATGTGTCAATCGGCATCGGATGATGTCTTCCATCGGATAATGTTTTCCATCGGATGATATCTTCTATCGGGTGATGTCTTCTATCGGAATGAATTTTAATGAGTCACGTGATATGCATGTGTCAATCGGCATCGGATGATGTCTTCTTCCATCGGATGATGTTTTCCATCGGATGATATCTTCTATCCGGTGATGTCTTCTATCAGAATGAATTTTAATGAGTCACGTGATGTGCATGTGCCAATCGGTAGAAGCCGATATTAAGTCTTATCGTTTTGACATCGGATGAAGTTTAATGAATCGCGTGGGATGCATGTGTCAATCGGCATCGGATGATGTCTTCCATCGGATGATGTTTTCCATCGGATGATGTCTTCTATCCGGTGATGTCTTCTATCGGAATGAATTTTAATGAGTCCGTGATGTGCATGTGTCAATCGGCATCGGATGATGTCTTCTATCGGATGATGTCTTCTATCGGAATGAATTTTAATGAGTCACGTGATATGCATGTGTCAATCGGCATCGGATGATGTCTTCTATCGGAATGAATTTTAATGAGTCACGTGATATGCATGTGTCAATCGGCATCGGATGATGTCTTCTATCGGATGATGTCTTCCATCGGATGATGTCTTCTATCGTTAGTTGTTGAGTAGCAAACTGGGTCTGGAAGACTCGGGGCGTTACAATTATGGTATCAAAGCGAAAACGGATTCTAAAATCGATTATGTAGACTGCCTTCCAGCACTGACTGCCACTTGAGTACACTCAAGTAATTGTAATTATTTACGATTTTAATATTGTCATTACGTTAAGAATGTGTTATGATTACTTGTTTAGGAATCTCAAAATGGTAAGAAGTTAACAAAGGGAGAGCAATGAGGATAGTAGCACCATCGCTCAGTTAACTGAGTTGGTTATTCGCCAGTCTGCAGGCTCAGTGGGTGACTGCTAGGGATGAGTGTCAATCGGTAGAAGTGTGCACCATGCCTTGTCATTTTAAAATCGGTAGATGTCCTTGAGTTTCAAATTACCTTTGGCCAAATGTCTAAATGCTTTCTCTAATTATGAACATTGTCAACTTATTGAGTTTTTCCGCTGTAAAGTCGAGGATCAAAGATAAGAATTTTCATCACTGAGAGGAAATTTAAAATTTTCTGTAATTTCTCTTAGTTCAGTTCTATGTTTTGAGTAGCAAACTGGGTCTGGAAGACTCGGGGCGTTACAATTATGGTATCAAAGCGAATCTAAAATCGATTATGTAGACTGCCTTCCAGCACTGACTGCCACTTGAGTACACTCAAGTAATTGTAATTATTTACGATTTTAATATTGTCATTACGTTAAGATGTGTTTATGATTACTTGTTTAGGAATCTCAAAATGGTAAGAAGTTAACAAAGGGAGAGCAATGAGGATAGTAGCACCATCGCTCAGTTAACTGAGTTGGTTATTCGCCAGTCTCGCCAAATTGAGCAGTGGGTGACTGCTAGGGATGAGCAGGGAAATTCTAGCTCAAATACGACTCATGACAATGGGAGCGAGAGTTTTCACCGCCTTCGACCTCCAGTATTCAATGGTCGAGTTTCAGATCCTGTCTATGCTGAGGAATGGATTCGGAAGGTGGAGGACATGTTTAAGTATGCAAAAGTTGATGAAGGGGATAAAGTGACATGTGTTGTTTTTCATCTTGAGTTGGATGCGAGACATTGGTTGGACTCAATCCAGAGCACCGTCAATGCAGGAGCTATGACCTGGGGAATGTTTAAGACTACTTTCTTTGACAAGTACTTTAGCCGAGCTGTTCGGACCAGCAAGAAAATGGAATTCATGCAGTTACGTTAAATCGGCTCCGTGGCCGACTACATCTGTAAGTTTGAGGCCTTGTCCAGGTTTGCACCCCGTTTGGTGGATGATGAGGAAGATAAGATCCACCAGTTTGTCCAAGGACTGAAGCCGAGCCTCTTCCAGGGAGTAAAGACTGCAGGAATCCATAACATACCTTATTCCGAAGTGGCTACTAAGGCTTTCGAATTGGAGGAAGTTGAGTTAACAGTACAAGGACAACGTGAACCATCAAGGAAGTTCATCAAGGATACTCAGCCACCACCGCGCCAGGGCAGATGTTGGCAACCACAACCGAATAGAGGGCCGCAGCAACAACAGAAAGGTGTGAATAGACCCTTCAATCTAATTGATGATCAAGGAAAAGGAAAGTGACCTCTAGCTCCCCTATGTTCCACCTGCCAGAAGAATCACCATGGCGAATGTAAGCTATATTCAGGCCGTTGCTATAGATGTGACAAGGTTGGACACATAGTCAGAGATTGCCCCATGCCGCCAGACTCGAACCGAGCAAGAGTAGCGCCTAGGGTCTATGCCTTGATGGAGGATGAGGATGCAGTGCAGCATACGGTCATAACAGGTACAATTATGATCTGTGGTATTTCTTCTTATACACTTATAGATACGGGAGTCACTCACTCAATTGTATCAAACCGGTTTGTATATAAGCATAAATTAGAACTCTTGCCAACCGAAAGGTCATTTAGTGTCATGTTACCATCGGGGAAGTCTTTACATTCCAAACAGATAATAAAAGGTGATGTTGTGTCATTAGGAAATAAGAAGTTGTACGTAGAACTGATCGTAATTGACATGAAGGGATATGAAGTTATACTAGGGATGGATTGGTTATTCCGACATTATGCCACGATAAGTTGTAGGTCTGGATTGGTTGAGTTCCGACGCCCTAAAGGATATCGGTACTCCTTCCAAGCTATTCAAAAAATAAGTAAAATACCGGTTATATCCTCGCTAGAACTCAACAGTTACTAAAAGGTTGTTGTGAGAGATATCTAGCTAGTATAATTGATGTCCGAGTAAAGAGTAAAGTAGAACTTCAGGATATTCCCATAGTTCGAGAGTTCCCAGATAAATTTTTGGATGACTTGCCTGGGCTACCACCTGATAGGGAAATCGAGTTTGTAATCGATACATATCCCGAGGCTTTACCTGTGTTTAAGAACCACTACCGCATGGCACCTGTTGAGTTGAAGGAATTGAAGGTCCAACTACAGGAATTAGTAGACAAGGGATTTATACGCCCCAGCTGTTCTCCCTGGGGTGCACCCGTCCTATTTGTTAAGAAGAAAGATGGTTCTCTTAGAGTGTGCATAGATTACAGAGAGTTAAACAAGTTGACAATCAATAATAGATATCCTTTGCCCCGTATCGACGATTTGTTTGACCAACTTCAAGGAGCCAAAGTGTTTTCAAAGATCGACTTACGTTCTGGTTACTACCAACTAAAGGTTAAGGAGGGAGATATACCAAAGACAGCCTTCAGAACCCGCTATGGACACTTTGAATTTCTTGTGATGTCATTTGGACTGACAAATGCACCTGCAGGCTTTATGGACTTGATGAATCAAGTGTTTCGTGAGTACTTGGATAAGTTTGTGATTGTGTTTATTGATGACATCCTAATATATTCACGGACTAAAGCTGACCATGAAGAACACCTTAGGGTGGTTTTGGCGACTTTAAATCAGCAGCAGCTCTATGCCAAGTTGTCCAAATGTGAGTTCTTGTTGGATATGGTCAACTTTTTAAGTCATGTCATCTCTATTGAGGGTATATTCGTAGACCCAACCAAGATTCAGGCTGTTAAGGACTGGCCACAGCCAAGGAATGCCAGCGAGGTCCGTAGTTTCCTTGGTCTGGCAGGTTATAATAGGAAGTTCATTAAGGGATTCTCTATGATAGCTAAGTCTTTAACTAGTTTGACAAAGAAAGACACCAAATACTCTTGATCTGAAGCTTGTGAGGATAGCTTCCAAACACTCAAACTGAAGTTAACAACAGCCCCTCTTTTGGCACTTCCAACTGAAGAAGGGAAGTTCAGTGTTTATTGTGATGCATCCAAAGTCGGTCTGGGATGTGTTTTGATGCAAGAAGGCAAGGTTTTAGCGTATGCTTCCAGACAACTGAAGAGTTATGAGCAGAACTACCCCACTCACAATTTGGAATTAGCCGCAGTTTTCTTTGCATTAAAGATTTGGAGACACTATTTGTACGGTCAGCAGTGTGAAGTGTTTTCTGACCATAAGAGCCTGAAGTACCTTTTCACTCAAAAGGAGTTGAACATGAGACAAAGACGTTGGTTAGAGTTTGTTAAGGATTATGACTTTGAAATTAGGTATCACCCGGGTAAGGCTAACGCTGTAGCCGATGCATTAAGTAGAATGTCAAAGACAATGCAGCCTGCAGTGTCAACCATGTCTTTACCTTTGAAGGTTGAGGTTCAGAAATTCGAGCTGGAGATGGTTTCTAAAATGTCAGTTTTACTTGCCGATGTTTCTATTAGACCAACTATCATGGATAGGATCAAGGAGGCACAACAAAAGGATTCAAAGGAAAATAGTAGCATGATGAGTAAGTTGAAGGATGCCTCTTCTGAGTTCAGTCTCTCCAAGGATGGTATTTTGAAATTTAGGAATCGATGGTACGTTCCTAGTGATGAAGAATTACGTAAGTTGATCTTGGCCGAGGTGCACTCGTCTCCCTTTTCCATACATCCTGGTAGCACCAAGATGTATCGGGACTTGAAGTTACTCTATTGGTGGCCGAATTTGAAGAGGGATGTTGCCAAGTATGTGGGATTATGTCTGATATGCCATCAAGTTAAAGCATAACACCAACGTCCAAGAGGTACCCTTCAACCCTTACCGATTCCCGAATGGAAGTGGGGAAACATTGCCACGAATTTTGTTGTAGGATTACCTAAGACAACTAAAGGTCATGATAGCATTTGGGTCGTAATTGACAGAATGACGAAATCAGCTCACTTTCTACCTGTAAGGACAACATACACGATGGACCAGCTTGCTAATTTGTATGTTCAGGACATTATCAGATTGCATGGGATTCCTATATCCATTGTCTCCGATCGTGATCCCAGGTTCACCTCGAGGTTTTGCCAAAGTATTCAAGGCACACTTGGTACAAAGTTATCTTTCAGCACTGCTTTTCATCCTCAGACAGATGGCCAATCAGAGAGAACAATTCAGACACTTGAGGATATGTTGAGGGCGTGTGTGCTGGATTTTCAAACATCTTGGAATCGATACCTGCCCTTAGTGGAATTCTCCTACAACAATAATTATCAGTCCGCTATCGGAATGGCGCCCTACGAGGCACTGAATGGTAGGAAATGTAGATCACCATTATACTGGGATGAGGTTGGCGAAGCAAAACTTCTAGGCCCTGAAATTTTACAGCAGATGTCAGACATGATTGCCATAATTAGGAAAAGGATGATGACTGCACAAAGCCGACAGAAAAGTTATGCACACGAAAGAAGAAGAGATCTTGAATTTGCTATTGGAGATGAAGTTTTCTTAAAGATTTCACCGTTTAAGGGAGTTTTAAGATTTGATAAGAAGGGAAAACTTAGTCCACGATTCATTGGTCCCTTCCCTGTCTTGACAAGGATTGGTAAAATCGCTTATAGGTTGCAATTGCCTCCATCACTCGAAAAGGTCCATAATGTCTTTCATGTATCCATGCTAAGGAAATGCATACGTGATCCGACGCAGGTTGTTAAGCCAACGAAAATTGAGTTTGAGCCGACATTAACATATGAAGAGAAACCTATTCGAATTTTGGAATCTGCAGTTAAGACTCTACGGAATAAGGAAATTCCTCTTGTAAAAGTTTTGTGGACGAATCATGGCATTGAAAAAGCCACTTGGGAGCGACAGCAGGACATGTTGGACAAATATCGAGAGCACTTTGTTTGATCAATTTTCGAGGACGAAAATTTTGTTTAAAGAGGGGTGGATGTAACACCCGACAATTTCGGCCAGGTGATTTTCTTAACCATTTTAATTGTCACCCTTTTATTGACCTTTATGATTTTAAATTTAATGCCAAGACTTATTTATTACAAGTTGAGTGAAACTAGGTTGGGGTGGCAAGTTTGTAATTAAGGTGGATTTTAATTGGTATAAATAGATTATGGAATTCTTAAACCTCATTAAAACCTCACTGTAGCCGACATTTCCTCTCTCGGCGATTCCCTTCCTTCCAGAGCTCCCTCTCTGCCAGCTATTTCTTCGCCGGCGACCAGTTCCTCAGCCTCCATTTCGACAATCCACGCTCTAGGTAAGACTTAGACAATGTAGTTACTTAAAACTCTGTTTTCAGCTAGAACTTGAGGTTTCAGATTCTTCACTAACGGAGTAATGGTAGTGACAATCATGATCTGTGTTTAGTAATGGCATTTCCGATTCGATACTGGACATTAAGATAGTAGACCGTGTAGTTATTAGACTTAATCCGATTATTTAGGTTCTGGAAGTTTAATCTGTACACACTAGGCGCTCGACTAGGAAGATTTAGAAATATTTAGATACTAGGATGACTTTTAGTTAAGATTTTGATTTAACACTGTAATGTGAAATGTTTCTAGGTGAAGAAGTTTGAAGAGAAGTGCTCAAGTTGCTAAGGAAACCAGGTAAGTGAGTGAGTAAGATTTCTGGCCATTAAGGCCCTACATCGCAAGGGTACTAGGTAGAAGTTGTCTATGATGTTTAGAGGTTATCTATGATAATGTCTGTTTGGGTAAGATACTCCAGTTGGTGTTATGATCCTTTGATGAATGAATGGCTTGTTCAGTAGTCTGATGAACTAAGATTTACTCATGCTCATGCATCATGAATATTTCTCAAGAATATGAAAATGTTTTAAGTGCATGATTTCTCCCATGAACAAGATATGAACATGAAACTTATGCAACAAGGATTAAGAGAGGGTTGGGGGCGGTTTGGCGTATGTCACTGTCCAAAAGAAGGACCACGAATACGACCCGCAAGGGACTATGTACACTCTCACTGTTAACCTCCTTTTCGGCACAAATCCTCCCTTAATCCATATGATGAAAACAATGAACATGAACAAGAATAAGAATATGAAAATATCATGAACATGTGTTTTCCTTAAATTCGTACATTCATGAATACATGTTAGCAATGCACTCCTTACTAAGCATTAGTCTTATAGTTTAAACCTTATGATGTAGGTGAAGAACTACCAGTTAGGATTTCAAGTCTAATGAGGATGTTTAAGGCTGGTTGCTGGAAGGTGCTCTGGGTGACAGATTGGTGGCTGGAAAGGCGATTTCAACTTCTGGTTACTACTTTTATCATATTAGTAAGGTTATGAATACTGAGGCCTACGTAGGATGTTTTCTTAAAACAATGAATACTGGAACCTGACTCATTAACTTCTAAGTTTGAGAATGATCGTGAAATGATAGAATGATCTGTTTTGTTAAGTCTCTCGCTACACGTATTCTAGATGATGATCAGAGTCCAACTGTGTGTTAGTTTATTCAGTCATGCTGAGGTTTGTGAAAGTCTGTAAGTTTCCTGTCTATCGGATGATGTTTTCCATGAGATGAAGTCTTCTATCGGATGATATCTTCTATCGGAATGAAGTTTAATGAGTCACGTGACATGCATGTGTCAATCGGCATCGGATGATGTCTTCCATCGGATGATGTTTTCCATCAGATGATGTCTTCTATCGGAATGAATTTTAATGAGTCACGTGATATGCATGTGTCAATCGGCATCGGATGATGTCTTCCATCGGATGATGTTTTCCATCGGATGATGTCTTCTATCAGGTGATGTCTTCTATCAGAATGAATTTTAATGAGTCACGTGATGTGCATGTGCCAATCGGCATCGGATGATGTTTTCCATCGGATGATGTTTTCCATCGGATGATGTCTTCTATCGGGTGATGTCTTCTATCGGAATGAATTTTAATGAGTCACGTGATATGCATGTGTCAATCGGCATCGGATGATGTCTTCCATCGGATGATGTCTTCCATCGGATGATGTCTTCTATCGGAATGAATTTTAATGAGTCACGTGATATGCATGTGTCAATCGGCATCGGATGATGTCTTCCATCGGATGATGTCTTCCATCGGATGATGTTTTCCATCGGATGATGTCTTCCATCGGATGATGTTTTCCATCGGATGATGTCTTCCATCGGATGATGTCTTCCATCGGATGATGTTTTCCATCGGATGATGTCTTCCATCGGATGATGTCTTCCATCGGATGATGTTTTCCATCGGATGATGTCTTCCATCGGATGATGTCTTCCATCGGATGATGTTTTCCATCGGATGATGTTTTCCATCGGATGATGTTTTCCATCGGATGATGTCTTCCATCGGATGATGTCTTCTATCGGAATGAATTTTAATGAGTCACGTGATATGCATGTGTCAATCGGCATCGGATGATGTCTTCCATCGGATGATGTCTTCCATCGGATGATGTCTTCCATCGGATGATGTCTTCCATCGGATGATGTCTTCCATCGGATGATGTCTTCCATCGGATGATGTCTTCCATCGGATGATGTCTTCCATCGGATGATGTCTTCCATCGGATGATGTTTTCCATCGGATGATGTCTTCCATCGGATGATGTTTTCCATCGGATGATGTCTTCCATCGGATGATGTCTTCCATCGGATGATGTTTTCCATCGGATGATGTCTTCCATCGGATGATGTCTTCCATCGGATGATGTTTTCCATCGGATGATGTCTTCCATCGGATGATGTCTTCCATCGGATGATGTTTTCCATCGGATGATGTTTTCCATCGGATGATGTTTTCCATCGGATGATGTCTTCCATCGGATGATGTCTTCTATCGGAATGAATTTTAATGAGTCACGTGATATGCATGTGTCAATCGGCATCGGATGATGTCTTCCATCGGATGATGTCTTCCATCGGATGATGTCTTCCATCGGATGATGTCTTCCATCGGATGATGTCTTCCATCGGATGATGTTTTCCATCGGATGATGTCTTCCATCGGATGATGTCTTCCATCGGATGATGTCTTCCATCGGATGATGTCTTCCATCGGATGATGTTTTCCATCGGATGATGTCTTCCATCGGATGATGTCTTCCATCGGATGATGTCTTCCATCGGATGATGTCTTCCATCGGATGATGTTTTCCATCGGATGATGTTTTCCATCGGATGATGTCTTCCATCGGATGATGTTTTCCATCGGATGATGTCTTCCATCGGATGATGTCTTCCATCGGATGATGTCTTCCATCGGATGATGTCTTCCATCGGATGATGTCTTCCATCGGATGATGTTTTCCATCGGATGATGTCTTCCATCGGATGATGTTTTCCATCGGATGATGTCTTCCATCGGATGATGTCTTCCATCGGATGATGTTTTCCATCGGATGATGTCTTCCATCGGATGATGTCTTCCATCGGATGATGTCTTCCATCGGATGATGTCTTCTATCGGAATGAATTTTAATGAGTCACGTGATATGCATGTGTCAATCGGCATCGGATGATGTTTTCCATCGGATGATGTCTTCCATCGGATGATGTCTTCCATCGGATGATGTCTTCCATCGGATGATGTCTTCCATCGGATGATGTCTTCCATCGGATGATGTCTTCCATCGGATGATGTCTTCCATCGGATGATGTTTTCCATCGGATGATGTCTTCCATCGGATGATGTTTTCCATCGGATGATGTCTTCCATCGGATGATGTCTTCCATCGGATGATGTCTTCCATCGGATGATGTCTTCCATCGGATGATGTCTTCCATCGGATGATGTTTTCCATCGGATGATGTCTTCCATCGGATGATGTCTTCCATCGGATGATGTTTTCCATCGGATGATGTCTTCCATCGGATGATGTCTTCCATCGGATGATGTCTTCCATCGGATGATGTCTTCCATCGGATGATGTCTTCCATCGGATGATGTCTTCCATCGGATGATGTCTTCCATCGGATGATGTCTTCCATCGGATGATGTCTTCCATCGGATGATGTCTTCCATCGGATGATGTCTTCCATCGGATGATGTCTTCCATCGGATGATGTTTTCCATCGGATGATGTCTTCCATCGGATGATGTTTTCCATCGGATGATGTCTTCCATCGGATGATGTCTTCCATCGGATGATGTCTTCCATCGGATGATGTCTTCCATCGGATGATGTTTTCCATCGGATGATGTTTTCCATCGGATGATGTCTTCCATCGGATGATGTCTTCCATCGGATGATGTCTTCCATCGGATGATGTCTTCCATCGGATGATGTCTTCCATCGGATGATGTCTTCCATCGGATGATGTCTTCCATCGGATGATGTCTTCCATCGGATGATGTCTTCCATCGGATGATGTCTTCCATCGGATGATGTCTTCCATCGGATGATGTTTTCCATCGGATGATGTCTTCCATCGGATGATGTTTTCCATCGGATGATGTTTTCCATCGGATGATGTCTTCCATCGGATGATGTCTTCCATCGGATGATGTCTTCCATCGGATGATGTCTTCCATCGGATGATGTCTTCCATCGGATGATGTTTTCCATCGGATGATGTCTTCCATCGGATGATGTTTTCCATCGGATGATGTCTTCCATCGGATGATGTCTTCCATCGGATGATGTCTTCCATCGGATGATGTTTTCCATCGGATGATGTCTTCCATCGGATGATGTCTTCCATCGGATGATGTCTTCCATCGGATGATGTCTTCCATCGGATGATGTCTTCCATCGGATGATGTCTTCCATCGGATGATGTCTTCCATCGGATGATGTCTTCCATCGGATGATGTCTTCCATCGGATGATGTCTTCCATCGGATGATGTCTTCCATCGGATGATGTCTTCCATCGGATGATGTCTTCTATCGGAATGAATTTTAATGAGTCACGTGATATGCATGTGTCAATCGGCATCGGATGATGTCTTCCATCGGATGATGTCTTCCATCGGATGATGTCTTCCATCGGATGATGTCTTCCATCGGATGATGTCTTCCATCGGATGATGTCTTCCATCGGATGATGTCTTCCATCGGATGATGTCTTCCATCGGATGATGTCTTCTATCGGAATGAATGGCCACCCCGACCGTCAGGGCCACCACAGCCTAGCCATGACAGTCATTTCATTTACTCCTATTCGTTCACATAAAATTTTTCATTTTCTCTTTAACATAATAAAGAAAGGACTTAGACAAACGATCATCCTCTATCGACATTTAGAGTCTAACTTAAAACATATTTAAAATGACTCGTCTAACGTCAGAAAACATCAATTGAGGCTTAGGACATCTAAACATGTGAAGTGGCATGCATGGGGCGCGCCCAGCATTCGCCGCACGCGCGCCGGACGCACATCCCGCCTCCATCGCGTGCCACCCGCGCGCCTCAACTCGCCCAGCATCTAGCGAAGGCCGATCGATCGATGATCGCTCTGGAATTTTTACAGAATGCGCACTGTTGGTCGATCAATTGACCAAGGGCGCCGATTGATCGGTGAACGCTCTGTTTGTGCCTATTTTCCAGCAACTTTGCTGATCGATCAGCCATCATGCACTGATCGATCGGCTGATGCAGTGCAGTGCATTCCCGCGCGCCCTGCTAGCTCTGCCTGCGTGCACGCCCAGCGCACCAAACCCATTATTTTTCCTTCCCTTGCCATTTTCTTCAATTTTTCAACTAATGCACCAACAAATATAACATCCACAATTCATATTTCTATCTCCGCCTAACGTACCACGTTCACGTGTGAATATTTGAAATCAAATCATCAAATCAGACTTTAAGATCAAAATCGAATCCAAATCCTAATCCATTTCATCGACATCAAACATACATAGCGGAAGCTCGTAAAATCATCCAAAAAGTAAACGCATCTATAAATCCATAGATGTCGTAAAATCATCCTAAAATAAACTCTTTATAACCATATCATTTCTACCAAACATAAAAAAAAAACAGAAGTAAAAAAAAAATTTGTCAAACAAAAGACCTTATAGTGTGTTTCCACGGTCAAAATCGCGTCGATTGCTTAGCGCACTCCCACGGGCATCCTTCTTCAATCTGTTCGTTCATCGTGTAGAGGAATGTCATCCTCACCTTCTTCTATGTCACCTACGCCACATAAACATCTATGAGCTAAAGTGTAAACCCCGCAGTTCGCCAGGTTGGATTTTCTGACCATTTTCATTGTCACCCTCTTATTTACCCGTTATGATTTAAATTTAATGTTTAGACAAATTTATTACAAGTTGTGTGAAACAAGGTTGGGTTGCAGTTTTGTAATTAAAATCGTGGATTTGATAAATATAAATGAAACCTTAACCTCATTTATTACCACTGTAGCCGACATTCCCCTCGGCGATTCCTTCTTTCCCAAGTTGCTGCTCTCGGCTACCAGAACTTCCCTTACCGACGCTGGTTTCGAGCTTGCTCTTCTCTGCAATCCAACACCCGAGAGTATGACATGGACAAAATGTAGTCATTCATTAGGAAATGAGCTCTGTTTTCAGCTCGGCACTTGAGTTCGGCTATTTTTAGCAGTGGCCGAGTAGCTTTAGACTTTTTAAAATCTGAGAGTAGGAAATGTCATCCCGAATCGATTCTGAGCATTTTAAGTAACCAACTCGGATTAATCACTGGTAAACCTGTCCACCTGTTTCGATTTCAAGACATGCGTGTGTCAAACAGAGGAATCGGAATGAACTTTAGCATTCGATCCTAGGATGGTTTCTGAATTAGGACTATTTCGGACTTTGTTTTAACTACTTGAATGTACATGTGTTAATTGTGAAGAAGTTTAAAGGAACGAAGCTCGGATTCTAAGGAATCCAGGTAAGTGAATGTATTAAGATTTTCGGCCATAGGCCCTACACCGCAAGGGTATTAGGAAATCACTGAGATGTTAGCTTATTGACTATGATTTGTTATTTCCACGATATGAAGAAGTTGTGTAGTAAATGTACAGTTACAGATGTTTTACTTTTCCTATATGACTTCTCTCTACGAACTTTATGTCTCTGCACTGTGTCCCTGTTATGATTTAAGTTGAGAATATGAAAGCAAATGTAACCAAGATAAGTGCAGAGCGGGAAAGAACTATGTTCTCATGACTCTGGAATCTCCCCACTGGGGAGGCCGAGTTAATGATATGTATGGCTCGCGAATTCTCCCACTGGTGGAGGCCGAGTTAATGATATGTATGGCTCGCGAATTCTCCCACTGGTGGAGGCCGAGTTAATGATATGTATGGCTCGCGAATTCTCCCACTGGGGAGGCCGAGTGATGTATCACATGATTGCCGCGATAGGCAAATGATTATGTACGACTGCCGCGATAGGCAAATGACTATGTACCCTGTCTTCCTCCCTCGTTCCCTGCCTTAATACCTGTTATGTAAGGATAAAGTGAACTGATGAAGAATGGTTTATGCATTTATGTCCCTTTAAATTGTGTACTCATTATATCTGTCAGCATGCATTCCTTACTAACCTTAGGGCTTATAGTTAAACCTTATGGTGTAAGTGAAAAGGTTCAGGTGAGGATGTTATGTCAAAGAGGATGCTTAAGGCTGGTTGCTGGATGATGCGCAAGGTGACAGTGCGGGACTGGAAGGCGATTTATGACCCCTGGTTAAGACTCTTATGTTACAGTATGTTAAGAATATGGTAGTTTAAGTTAGGATGAATTATTGTTAAACGTTGACTTTGGGGGGAAACACCGTCGATGGATCACTGAGTCAGGGAATGATTATTAGATTTATAATGTCTGTTGCTTAAGTCTTCCGCTATATGCATTTGAATGAGTTGTGTTTTTTTTCTGTTTAAGAGTCATTTGATGATTTAGAGTTCTCTACCGTAAGACGGAAGCTGGGAAAGGTAGTCTGCCGCTGACGTCATCGCGATGCGAGTTAATTGTTTGATGGTTTAGTCTTCCGGCTGACGTCATCGGCAGATGCCGAAGAATAGTTGTATGATGGTTTAGTCTTCCGGCTGACGTCATCGGCAGATGCCGAAGAATAAGTTGTATATGGTTTATCTTCCGGATGACGTACGAAGAGTAAAGTTGTTTTGTCGCTTAGCGACCGGAAGATGTAAAATGTGTTTTGTCGCTTAGCGACCGGAAGATGTAAAATGTGTTTTGTCGCTTAGCGACCGGAAGATGTAAAATGTGTTTTGTCGCTTAGCGACCGGAAGATGTAAAATGTGTTTTGTCGCTTAGCGACCGGAAGATGTAAAATGTGTTTTGTCGCTTAGCGACCGGAAGATGTAAAATGTGTTTTGTCGCTTAGCGACCGGAAGATGTAAAATGTGTTTTGTCGCTTAGCGACCGGAAGATGTAAAATGTGTTTTGTCGCTTAGCGACCGGAAGATGTAAAATGTGTTTTGTCGCTTAGCGACCGGAAGATGTAAAATGTGTTTTGTCGCTTAGCGACCGGAAGATGTAAAATGTGTTTTGTCGCTTAGCGACCGGAAGATGTAAAATGTGTTTTGTCGCTTAGCGACCGGAAGATGTAAAATGTGTTTTGTCGCTTAGCGACCGGAAGATGTAAAATGTGTTTTGTCGCTTAGCGACCGGAAGATGTAAAATGTGTTTTGTCGCTTAGCGACCGGAAGATGTAAAATGTGTTTTGTCGCTTAGCGACCGGAAGATGTAAAATGTGTTTTGTCGCTTAGCGACCGGAAGATGTAAAATGTGTTTTGTCGCTTAGCGACCGGAAGATGTAAAATGTGTTTTGTCGCTTAGCGACCGGAAGATGTAAAATGTGTTTTGTCGCTTAGCGACCGGAAGATGTAAAATGTGTTTTGTCGCTTAGCGACCGGAAGATGTAAAATGTGTTTTGTCGCTTAGCGACCGGAAGATGTAAAATGTGTTTTGTCGCTTAGCGACCGGAAGATGTAAAATGTGTTTTGTCGCTTAGCGACCGGAAGATGTAAAATGTGTTTTGTCGCTTAGCGACCGGAAGATGTAAAATGTGTTTTGTCGCTTAGCGACCGGAAGATGTAAAATGTGTTTTGTCGCTTAGCGACCGGAAGATGTAAAATGTGTTTTGTCGCTTAGCGACCGGAAGATGTAAAATGTGTTTTGTCGCTTAGCGACCGGAAGATGTAAAATGTGTTTTGTCGCTTAGCGACCGGAAGATGTAAAATGTGTTTTGTCGCTTAGCGACCGGAAGATGTAAAATGTGTTTTGTCGCTTAGCGACCGGAAGATGTAAAATGTGTTTTGTCGCTTAGCGACCGGAAGATGTAAAATGTGTTTTGTCGCTTAGCGACCGGAAGATGTAAAATGTGTTTTGTCGCTTAGCGACCGGAAGATGTAAAATGTGTTTTGTCGCTTAGCGACCGGAAGATGTAAAATGTGTTTTGTCGCTTAGCGACCGGAAGATGTAAAATGTGTTTTGTCGCTTAGCGACCGGAAGATGTAAAATGTGTTTTGTCGCTTAGCGACCGGAAGATGTAAAATGTGTTTTGTCGCTTAGCGACCGGAAGATGTAAAATGTGTTTTGTCGCTTAGCGACCGGAAGATGTAAAATGTGTTTTGTCGCTTAGCGACCGGAAGATGTAAAATGTGTTTTGTCGCTTAGCGACCGGAAGATGTAAAATGTGTTTTGTCGCTTAGCGACCGGAAGATGTAAAATGTGTTTTGTCGCTTAGCGACCGGAAGATGTAAAATGTGTTTTGTCGCTTAGCGACCGGAAGATGTAAAATGTGTTTTGTCGCTTAGCGACCGGAAGATGTAAAATGTGTTTTGTCGCTTAGCGACCGGAAGATGTAAAATGTGTTTTGTCGCTTAGCGACCGGAAGATGTAAAATGTGTTTTGTCGCTTAGCGACCGGAAGATGTAAAATGTGTTTTGTCGCTTAGCGACCGGAAGATGTAAAATGTGTTTTGTCGCTTAGCGACCGGAAGATGTAAAATGTGTTTTGTCGCTTAGCGACCGGAAGATGTAAAATGTGTTTTGTCGCTTAGCGACCGGAAGATGTAAAATGTGTTTTGTCGCTTAGCGACCGGAAGATGTAAAATGTGTTTTGTCGCTTAGCGACCGGAAGATGTAAAATGTGTTTTGTCGCTTAGCGACCGGAAGATGTAAAATGTGTTTTGTCGCTTAGCGACCGGAAGATGTAAAATGTGTTTTGTCGCTTAGCGACCGGAAGATGTAAAATGTGTTTTGTCGCTTAGCGACCGGAAGATGTAAAATGTGTTTTGTCGCTTAGCGACCGGAAGATGTAAAATGTGTTTTGTCGCTTAGCGACCGGAAGATGTAAAATGTGTTTTGTCGCTTAGCGACCGGAAGATGTAAAATGTGTTTTGTCGCTTAGCGACCGGAAGATGTAAAATGTGTTTTGTCGCTTAGCGACCGGAAGATGTAAAATGTGTTTTGTCGCTTAGCGACCGGAAGATGTAAAATGTGTTTTGTCGCTTAGCGACCGGAAGATGTAAAATGTGTTTTGTCGCTTAGCGACCGGAAGATGTAAAATGTGTTTTGTCGCTTAGCGACCGGAAGATGTAAAATGTGTTTTGTCGCTTAGCGAGCCGAGTACTGTCTGTAAGCTTCGTTCTCCTAGGACATTCACAATTATCGTTATTAGAATCGGCCCTAAATAGTTTAATTCCAAAGCTAAAGGAAACTCCTAGCTAAGTCAAGTTCTTAAAAATCTCAATTCACGTCATTCGGGCATTTCATCGAGCAATTCGCGCTCACAATTTCTATAACCTAGCTTTAATGGAAATTTATATCGTTCAATCACCAATTTCAACCTAACTATCAATGAAAACTCTTAATCTACCATTGACAGTCAATAATACAGTAAACCTAACAATTTCTAACATAAACCTATAATTTCTCAATACCTTAAACAAAAAACCTAATCGTTTCCAACCCTAAATCTCGGAAACTATGGTCTAGAGTATTTGTATTGTACCTAGGGCTTGATTGTGGAAGGAAAATTAGAAGAAACGGCGCTGGAGGAAACCTGAATCACCGTCGGCCATGGAGGAGCGTCGCTTGGAAGCAAAATCGCCAGAATGGGGAAGTTGTTCTCTGGAGGGAGAACCGTGAAAATGCTTAAGGAAGAGAGAGGGTTTTGTTTATTTTATAATGTTTTACTCCAAAAATTACAAGTTTGCCCCTTACCTCAATTTCCTATTTAATTCATTATTTCGCCTATCGATTTGGTTTTTTCGAAATTTTCTTATTCCACCAAATATTCCAATTTATTCTTAGGGTTCCAATAAAACTTCTTGTTCATATAATGGGCTTAAGTTACCATATTTATGAAAATAACCTTGAAAACGAAAATCAAAAATCTCGGGCGTTACATTATACCCTCCTTAATTGAAATTTTGTCAACAAAATTGGCTTAGCTTATGGCCCTTGACATTAACGCCCCATGTCTTCCGGCCTTATTCCTTAACCTATGGTTATTTCGCACTTTTCAAGTTCATTCCTCTCATCCTCTAAAAAATTTCACAATTGAAGAACCTTCATCCCATCTATAATTGGGATCAATCTCGATGGTTCTAACTAAACTTTCTAACACCATACTATCCAAGTATTAGCCTCATAACTACATTCCCTACTTTCAATTGGACTAAACATGTCTTTGCGTATGCATCAAGTCCTATCAATTTCCTAAATCTCTAATCAAATAACCCTCAACTGTGTATTTTTGAAATTTGATATTTCGCGCATGCCTTGGTCTCCACTTAATTACTCATAGGTTAAACCTCCTAACTCATTTAATTTAGCCTTGTGTTCAGGTTTCCTCAATCAAAACTCATTTCCAATCCTAAATCTCCAAATAAAGCTAACTTTAAGGTTTTCCTAATTCAACGTTTTTTCTTAACTACACCTTTAAAGAATAGCCATACATAGGCTTCCTAATATCTCTTAGGTTAACTATCATTTGAAGACTCCTACTAACTCCTGGTTGGTAATTCAATCTTCTGAGTAAATCCATTGATTTGCTCTAAACTATTTATTCTATCCATAAGTCATTCATGTATTCATTGGTCTTGACTTGTTAAATACATGTCAAACTTTTGGAATTTTTTAACTTAGCCTCACTTCTAAGTTTACATATGGTTTTCGTGCAAATCCTCGTTCTCCTTATTTGATAAACTGTGAATTTCACAAATCGCATGACATTAAACACTGATCTAAGCTTTCAAATCTTAACCCTTCATTTAATTTAACGATCTTCTTCACTTATTCCCAATATCACACAAGGAATACTTCGAAGTTTACTAACTAGTCTGTCCTCTTTCATTCCTTCTAATAAGGTTTTGAATATTCTACTTGGCTCCCGCACAACGATTCATCCTGTAATATCCGGCTCGTACGGATTTTTAGAACATTATTATTTTATTATATAATGGCATTTTTGGTAAATATGTCAAATCAGGTCCGTTTCACGAAGAAAAAGCGTCATTACGATCCTAACGATTAATAAGAATTTTAAGGAAATTATGGGAATTTTCGGAGATTAAACGTTATATTCCGAGTAAATACGTTTCTCGTAATGTAAAAGACGTTCTCGTAAAAATAGCAAACGAGGTCCAATTTGCGAATGGACAGTTTTGTTAAATCCCAAATAATAAGTTGGACTTATTGGCAAAATGTGGAAAGTTGGAAAAGTCAAATCGTTGGACGATTAACGAACCGAATGACGAAGATTATATAAAATCAAAGAGAAGAGCATTTTAGTAATTTGCCAAATCAAATTTTATAAAATAACCTAAATCTATCTCTTTTCTTCATTCTCCTTCCTTCTGCGATTTCCAGAGAGCAAACCCTCTCGGCTTCTCTCTGCCCGCGAGCGATTTCCTCCAATCCGACCTCCGTTCGTTCCGTTTCTGTCACGTTTCCTCCTCCAATCGACGCTCCAGGTATGGATCTATAGTTTTAGAACATTTATTTCGAGTTTTACGGAGTTATACGTTTAGGGTTTTCGTTAGGTTTTCGATTAAAAATGCGAATTAGGGCTCGTAATTAATAGGTTAGCCGTGATTAAGTATATATTGCACGTATTTGATGTTATTGGACGAAGTTAAATCGAATTGTGAAAATGTTAAAAATTAGAAAATTTTGAGATTTTAGGAATAACTCGTAAATTGGAATTTGCGGTGCTGAGCGCGAATTGCTCGAATAATAGCTCAATGAATTGGATTTGAGCTATAGGAAGTTTCCTTAGTTAAAGTTTTGTAAATTGGACGATCGATAGCTTAAACTCGTTTTAACGTCGATATTGTGTTTTGCTTCAGACAAACAACGCTCGTGGATGGAGCTTGAGCTGCTTTGGACACGAGGTAAGTTCTCGTGATCTTCTTTGGCCGATTGGCCTACACCGTACGTCGAATGTCGTCTCGAGGAGTTTTGGAGATGCGTTTGTTTAATTGTATTTGTGTAACACCCGACTTTATTTAAGAATTTAAAATAACAGATAAATCTATTAGGTATAATCGATGAATGAAACTTTAGTATAATGTAGGTTAGGTTGAAGAATGAGTAAGTAAGGGCATAAGGGTAATTGGCAAATTTGAAAGTGGATAATGTATTTAAGGCAAGAGGTTTAGGGTAGCCGCCACCACTACTCATTTTCTTTCCCTTTCGGTCTTCAGCTCGATCGGCAGAAATCTCTAAGGCGATTCTCCTGCCCGATTCTCCTTCAACCTAGGTAAGCCCTCCTTGTTTTCTTGCGATTTTAGTAGTTAGATAGCTGAGGGAGTACAATGTGAGAAGTTTCGAGGAATGCTGTGATTAGAGTAGGTTCGGGCTGTGTGACTAATGAGAATACCCGAGTTGTGGGGTTTCAAATTTGGTTTCCTCAAACTCCTGTAATGATTCTGTGAAGTTTAATAAAAGTTTGATATATGTACTATTATGATTTTAGGTGAGCGAGCTTCGAAAATAGCATTTAGCCGAGCGACTTCCAGAGAGCCAGGTAAGTAGAGTTTGTTTGTGCCTTCGGGCCTACATCACAAAACAGTAGGGTTTATGTATGTTTGTATGTTTAATTCCAGTTGTCATGCATCATGTTTTGAAAGACTACGAAAATGTATTTTCATGGTGAGTGTGAGCAGGATGATCAGAACAACTGTTAAGGGGGATTAATCCGCCCCTTAACTGAGAACAGAGGATTGAGGTTTTGGGAAAAGTGATCCACCTCCCAATCCTACAGGGGGATCAGACCAGCTAACTGTTAAGGGAACTAATCCGCCCTTAATTGAGATCAGAGGATGTATGCTTTGGGGGATGACTGATCCACTCTCCCATCGTACAGAGGGATCAACAGAGCACGATTATGTATACAACAGAGAGGAGAAAGTAGAAATAGCATGTCTAGGAGATTTATGTTTCAGTAATTTATTTCATTCATTGCTTTACTTGCTTAGCATTAGGCTAATAGATGAGTTTTGTGATGTAGGTGAAGAAGTTACTGAAGGTATGTTTACCGACCAACATGAGGACTAGGCTGGTTGGAGGAGCATTTTCAGGCATCGGTTTGGTCATCTGTTGAGGCGGTTTAATTCATGGCTGCAGGTGTTGAGTTGAGAGTGACTAGTTCAGTATAGATGTTTTTTTAAAAATTTTATGACAGTAGTGGTCTCAAAGTTTTGAATACATTTTAAGAATCTTCTGATATTGGTATTCTTTTGGATTTTTGAAAACATTGTTTTACTGATTTGAGTAATGCAATGGTTAAGTCGTTTTGAATGATTTCAGTAGAGTAAGTAAATCCTTTTCTGTAGTTGGAGTAGTGTTTTATAACGAGGAGTTGGTGAGATGTCGTTTTGTTCTCTATCGGTAGATGATGTCCATCGGTAGATGTTGAGTCATGGTTGGAGTTGTTCTATCGGAAGATGGAAGTCTATCGGCAGATGAAGTTGTGTATGAAGTTATGTTGACTTCATCGGCAGATGAAGTTATGTTGACTTCATCGCAGATGAAGTTATGTTCGGCAGATGAAGTTATGTTGACTTCATCGGCAGATGAAGTTATGTTGACTTCATCGGCAGATGAAGTTATGTTGACTTCATCGGCAGATGAAGTTATGTTGACTTCATCGGCAGATGAAGTTATGTTGACTTCATCGGCAGATGAAGTTATGTTGACTTCATCGGCAGATGAAGTTATGTTGACTTCATCGGCAGATGAAGTTATGTTGACTTCATCGGCAGATGAAGTTATGTTGACTTCATCGGCAGATGAAGTTATGTTGACTTCATCGGCAGATGAAGTTATGTTGACTTCATCGGCAGATGAAGTTATGTTGACTTCATCGGCAGATGAAGTTATGTTGACTTCATCGGCAGATGAAGTTATGTTGACTTCATCGGCAGATGAAGTTATGTTGACTTCATCGGCAGATGAAGTTATGTTGACTTCATCGGCAGATGAAGTTATGTTGACTTCATCGGCAGATGAAGTTATGTTGACTTCATCGGCAGATGAAGTTATGTTGACTTCATCGGCAGATGAAGTTATGTTGACTTCATCGGCAGATGAAGTTATGTTGACTTCATCGGCAGATGAAGTTATGTTGACTTCATCGGCAGATGAAGTTATGTTGACTTCATCGGCAGATGAAGTTATGTTGACTTCATCGGCAGATGAAGTTATGTTGACTTCATCGGCAGATGAAGTTATGTTGACTTCATCGGCAGATGAAGTTATGTTGACTTCATCGGCAGATGAAGTTATGTTGACTTCATCGGCAGATGAAGTTATGTTGACTTCATCGGCAGATGAAGTTATGTTGACTTCATCGGCAGATGAAGTTATGTTGACTTCATCGGCAGATGAAGTTATGTTGACTTCATCGGCAGATGAAGTTATGTTGACTTCATCGGCAGATGAAGTTATGTTGACTTCATCGGCAGATGAAGTTATGTTGACTTCATCGGCAGATGAAGTTATGTTGACTTCATCGGCAGATGAAGTTATGTTGACTTCATCGGCAGATGAAGTTATGTTGACTTCATCGGCAGATGAAGTTATGTTGACTTCATCGGCAGATGAAGTTATGTTGACTTCATCGGCAGATGAAGTTATGTTGACTTCATCGGCAGATGAAGTTATGTTGACTTCATCGGCAGATGAAGTTATGTTGACTTCATCGGCAGATGAAGTTATGTTGACTTCATCGGCAGATGAAGTTATGTTGACTTCATCGGCAGATGAAGTTATGTTGACTTCATCGGCAGATGAAGTTATGTTGACTTCATCGGCAGATGAAGTTATGTTGACTTCATCGGCAGATGAAGTTATGTTGACTTCATCGGCAGATGAAGTTATGTTGACTTCATCGGCAGATGAAGTTATGTTGACTTCATCGGCAGATGAAGTTATGTTGACTTCATCGGCAGATGAAGTTATGTTGACTTCATCGGCAGATGAAGTTATGTTGACTTCATCGGCAGATGAAGTTATGTTGACTTCATCGGCAGATGAAGTTATAGATATTTATGAGAATAGTTAACCTTTTACAGGGATATAGTAAATGTCTAGACGACCAGGTAGACCGAGAGTACAGAGGGGGACACCAAACCCAGAAAGTACTGAGAATTCTGGTGTGATCAGGCAGCTGACAGACTTGGTACGCCAGCAATCTGATATGATGCGCCAGCAGTCCGATCAGTTGGGACTGCTACTGAACCGAGAGGTACAAGGGAGTGCCAACTCGGGTTCCAACAATGAGCAGGCAGGAGAGAGGTTTAGGAGGTTGCGACCACCCACTTTTGATGGAAAGTCAGCTAATCCAATTGTGGCCGAGGAATGGTTGAAAAAGATAGAAAGTATGTTTAGGTGTGCAAATGTGGGAGAAGGAGAAAAGGTCATTTTGGCAACCTTCCACTTTGCCGGTGATGCTCAACTTTGGTGGGAAACGATGGAGACCACCCATGATGTTCTTACGATGACTTGGACGCAATTTAAGGAGATTTTCTATGAGAAGTATTTTAACAGTACTGTACAGACCACAAAGAAGTTGGAGTTCATGAACTTGAAACAGACAGGAACCGTAGCTGATTACAGCAGACAGTTTGAATCCCTATCAAGGTTTGCCGGACACCTCGCACGCAGAGATGAGGATAAAGTGTTCCAATTTGTGCATGGGCTGAAACCTGAGATTTATAGAGGAGTCAAGTTCTCGGGTATAAAAGGATTGTCCTACAGTGAAGTAGTGTCCACGACATTAGAAGTGGAAGAGGCAGAGATGAAGTGTGCTGGGTTTAGTGCGGCTCCACGAAAGTTCACCCAGCCACACCATCACAGGGGAACGAAGAGGCCTGGTGAGGGCCAGGGCAGTCAAGGAAAGGAGAAGAAGACACCAGATACCAAGAAGTTTCCCCAATGCCCAAAGTGTTCAAGGTTTCACCCGGGAGAGTGTAGAATTAGCGCGGGGAAATGTTTCAACTGTGAGGAGACCGGGCATCTGCTTAAGGATTGCCCAAAGCCCAGAGTCCTTCGCTGTTATAATTGTAATAAAGTTGGCCACATGAGTAGGGATTGTCCAGCTCTGAAGAATGGCCCGGTGAATGTTAAGCCAAGAATATTCTCCATGGTAGAATCGGGTGATGAAGATTAGCCTGCTGTTGTGTCAGGTACCATACTAGTCAATTCTATGCCTGCTTTTGCTTTAATAGATTCAGGTGCAACACATTCCTTCATAGCGTCTGCATTTGCTGATAAATTAGATGTTGAGCCTTCACTTTCTGAGCATATGTTTAATGTTGCTTTACCTTCTGGCGAACGCATGCGCTCTAGTCGTATGCTGCTTAATAGTGTAGTGACAGTAGAAGGTAAGAACCTACCTGCTGATCTCATTATTTTAGAGATCATGGGATTTGATGTAATCATAGAAATGGATTGGTTGTTTAAGTACTATGCTACAATAGATTGTAGAACTGGCTTAGTTAGTTTTCAACCCCCTGGTGGTTTAAGACACACTTTCCAAGCCTCGAAGAAAGATAAGAGGATGTCTGTTTTAGCCGCTTTTAGTGCTAGATCTTCCTTATGCAGTGAGTATTCATGCTTTCTGGCCAGTGTTTTGGACACAAAACTGGTGGGAGAATTGAAGCCTCCAAGATGTTCTGGTAGCTCAAGATTTCCCTGAAGTTTTCCTTGATGACCTGCCGGGTTTACCACCTGATAGGGAGATTGAATTTGTAGTAGATGTTTATCCTGGTGCGGAACCTGTATCCAAGAATCCATACCGATTAGCGCCAGCAGAACTCAAGGAGTTAAAGAAACAGTTAAAGGAACTGATGGAAAAAGGGTTCATACGACCGAGTTATTTGCCGTGGGGTGCACCAGTTCTCTTTGTTAAGAAAAAGGATGGATCAATGCGCATGTGCATTGACTACCGAGAATTAAATAAGTTAACCATCAAGAATAAGTACCCATTACCTAGGATCGATGATTTGTTTGACCAACTTCAAGGTGCACGAGTTTTCTCTAAGATTGACTTAAGATCGGGGTACTACCAATTAAAGGTTAAATCTGAGGATATACCAAAGACTGCTTTTCGTACGAGATATGGACATTACGAATTTTTGGTTATGTCCTTTGGTTTGACAAATGCACCAGCAGCCTTTATGGATCTTATGAATAGAGTGTTTCACGATTTTTTAGATAAGTTTGTCATTGTATTCATTGATGATATCTTGATTTATTCACGAAATAAGGATGACCATGTAAGGCATTTAACCTTAGTACTAGAAACATTGAAACGGCATCAGCTTTTCGCCAAGTTTTCCAAGTGTGAATTTTGGTTTGACAGAATTCACTTTTTGGGTCATGTGATCTCGGGTGACGGAATATCCGTTGATCCAGCCAAGGTTCAAGCAGTCAAGGACTGGCCTCAACCAAAGAATGCTTCTGATATTAGGAGTTTTCTCGGGTTAGCAGGGTATTACAGGAAGTTTATTGAAGGATTCTCAAAGGTTGCAACACCCCTCACTCGTTTAACTAGGAAGAACATAAAGTATGCAAGGACTGAGGAGTGTGAGTTCGGTTTCCAAACCTTAAAGCAGAAATTGACTAATGCACCAATACTAACCCTTCCTGTCGAAAATGGTAAGTTTAGTATTTATTGCGATGCTTCCAAAGTTGGACTTGGTTGTGTTTTGATGCAAGATGGTAAGGTCATAGCTTATGCTTCTAGGCAATTAAAGGTGCATGAGAAGAATTATCCTACACATGACTTAGAATTAGCTGCGGTGGTTTTTGCATTAAAGATTTGGAGGCACTACTTGTATGGACAAACTTGTGAAATATTTTCGGATCATAAAAGTCTGAAGTATATTTTCACGCAGAAGGAATTAAACATGAGACAACGTAGATGGTTGGAGTTTGTTAAAGACTACGATTTTGAGATTAAATACCACCCTGGTAAGGCCAATGTGGTGGCTGATGCATTAAGTAGAGTAATACCGTCAGCCTCAGCTTTGATTCTGGATATGCCGGTGGCCTTAGAGACTGAATTTCATAAGTTTAACCTAGAAACTGTGTCCAATGTAGCAGCTATGCTTTCTGCCATCTCCTTGAAACCTACCATTCTAGAAAAGATAAAAGAAATCCAGGACATTGATGAGGAGTGTAAAAAGTTCAAGTCGAGCATGGATTCTACGGACAATTTGGACTTCAATTATACTGATGATGGAATACTTAACTTCAGGAATAGATATTTCGTACCAGCCAATAAAGAACTTCGTGACGAAATCCTTTCTGAAGCTCATTCTTCTAGGTTCTCCGTTCATCCTGGAAGTACAAAGATGTACAGAGATCTTAAGCAAACTTATTGGTGGCCTGGTTTGAAGAGAAGTGTAGCTGAGCATGTAGGATCATGTTTGATCTGCCAACAAGTTAAGGCTGAACATCAGAGGCCTGCAGGGATGCTGCAGCCATTGCCACTTCCTGAATGGAAATGGGAGCAGATAACCATGGACTTTGTTGTAGGATTACCCAGGACTGTAAAAGGACACGATGCAATTTGGGTGATAGTTGATCGATTAACCAAATCAGCCCATTTCTTACCCATCAAGATGACTTACTCTATGGATCAGCTAGCCGAATTGTATGTGCATGAGGTTGTGCGACTACATGGAGTTCCAGCTACTATAGTTTCGGACCGAGACTCTAGATTCACATCCAAATTTTGGAAGAGTTTACATAAAGCCATGGGCACACAGCTAAACTTCAGTACAGCCTTTCACCCTCAAACAGATGGACAATCGGAAAGAACCATTCAAACATTAGAGGATATGCTCCGGGCATGTGTTTTGGATTTTCAAGGTTCTTGGAGCAAGTATTTGCCCTTGGTGGAATTTTCTTATAACAACAGTTTTCAAGCAACAATAAGAATGGCCCCATATGAAGCATTGTATGGACGAAAATGCAGATCACCTTTGTATTGGGACGAAGTTAGTGAAGCACAGTTGCTTGGTCCTGACATCGTGCAGCAGACTATTAAGAAGGTTGCTCTCATCCGTCAGAGGATTTTAACAGCTCAAAGCCGACAGAAGAGCTATGCTGACAGAAGACGCAGAGAATTAGAGTTTGATGTAGGCGATGAAGTTTTTCTTAAGGTATCACCATTCAAAGGAGTTGTGAGATTTGGTAAGAGAGGCAAACTGAATCCTAGATTTGTTGGTCCTTTCTCAATTTTGAAAAGGATTGGGAAGGCAGCCTATTAATTACAGCTACCAGCTTCTATGGGAGGGATACATGACGTGTTCCATGTCTCTATGTTGAAGAAGTGTGTGCGGGATCCGTCCCAAGTTGTGGAACAGCAGAGCATTGAAATTCAACCTACACTTACCTACGAGGAGAAGCCAGTAAAGATTCTGGATTTTGCAGTAAAGGTACTACGCAACAAAGAAGTCCCATTGGTTAAAGTCTTATGGCGCAATCAGGATACAGAGGAGGCAACTTGAGAACGCCAGCAAGACATGTTAAACCAATATCCAGAACTGTTCAGGTACCGAATTTTGAGGACAAAATTCTTTTAAGGGGGGTAGATTGTAACACCCGACTTTATTTAAGAATTTAAAATAACAGATAAATCTATTAGGTATAATCGATGAATGAAACTTTAGTATAATGTAGGTTAGGTTGAAGAATGAGTAAGTAAGGGCATAAGGGTAATTGGCAAATTTGAAAGTGGATAATGTATTTAAGGCAAGAGGTTTAGGGTAGTCGCCACCACTACTCATTTTCTTTCCCTTTCGGTCTTCAGCTCGATCGGCAGAAATCTCTAGGCGATTCTCCTTCAACCTAGGTAAGCCCTCCTTGTTTTCTTGCGATTTTAGTAGTTAGATAGCTGAGGGAGTACAATGTGAGAAGTTTCGAGGAATGCTTGTGATTTAGAGTAGGTTCGGGCTGTGTGACTAATGAGAATACCCGAGTTGTGGGGTTTCAAATTTGGTTTCCTCAAACTCCTGTAATGATTCTGTGAAGTTTAATAAAAGTTTGATATATGTACTATTATGATTTTAGGTGAGTGAGCTTCGAAAATAGCATTTAGCCGAGCGACTTCCAGAGAGCCAGGTAAGTAGAGTTTGTTTGTGCCTTCGGGCCTACATCACAAAACAGTAGGGTTTATGTATGTTTGTATGTTTAATTCCAGTTGTCATGCATCATGTTTTGAAAGACTACGAAAATGTATTTTCATGGTGAGTGTGAGCAGGATGATCAGAACAACTGTTAAGGGGGATTAATCCGCCCCTTAACTGAGAACAGAGGATTGAGGTTTTGGGAAAAGTGATCCACCTCCCAATCCTACAGGGGGATCAGACCAGCTAATTGTTAAGGGAACTAATTCGCCCCTTAATTGAGATCAGAGGATGTATGCTTTGGGGGATGACTGATCCACTCTCCCATCGTACAGAGGGATTAACAGAGCACGATTATGTATACAACAGAGAGGAGAAAGTAGAAACAGCATGTCTAGGAGATTTATGTTTCAGTAATTTATTTCATTCATTGCTTTACTTGCTTAGCATTAGGCTAATAGATGAGTTTTGTGATGTAGGTGAAGAAGTTACTGAAGGTATGTTTACCGACCAACATGAGGACTAGGCTGGTTGGAGGAGCATTTTCAGGCATCGGTTTGGTCATCAGTTGAGGCGGTTTAATTCATGGCTGCAGGTGTTGAGTTGAGAGTGACTAGTTCAGTATAGATGTTTTTCTAAAAATTTTATGACAGTAGTGGTCTCAAAGTTTTGAATACATTTTAAGAATCTTCTGATATTGGTATTCTTTTGGATTTTTGAAAACATTGTTTTTACTGAATTTTGAGTAATGCAATGGTTAAGTCGTTTTTGAATGATTTCAATAGAGTAAGTAAATCCTTTTCTGTAGTTGGAGTAGTGTTTTATAACGAGGAGTTGGTGAGATGTCGTTTTGTTCTCTATCGGTAGATGATGTCTATCGGTAGATGTTGAGTCATGGTTGAGTTGTCTATCAGAAGATGGAAGTCTATCGGCAGATGAAGTTGTGTATGAAGTTATGTTGACTTCATCGGCAAATGAAGTTATGTTGACTTCATCGGCAGATGAAGTTGTGTATGAAGTTATGTTGACTTCATCGGCAGATGAAGTTATGTTGACTTCATCGGCAGATGAAGTTATGTTGACTTCATCGGCAGATGAAGTTATGTTGACTTCATCGGCAGATGAAGTTATGTTGACTTCATCGGCAGATGAAGTTATGTTGACTTCATCGGCAGATGAAGTTATGTTGACTTCATCGGCAGATGAAGTTATGTTGACTTCATCGGCAGATGAAGTTATGTTGACTTCATCGGCAGATGAAGTTATGTTGACTTCATCGGCAGATGAAGTTATGTTGACTTCATCGGCAGATGAAGTTATGTTGACTTCATCGGCAGATGAAGTTATGTTGACTTCATCGGCAGATGAAGTTATGTTGACTTCATCGGCAGATGAAGTTATGTTGACTTCATCGGCAGATGAAGTTATGTTGACTTCATCGGCAGATGAAGTTATGTTGACTTCATCGGCAGATGAAGTTATGTTGACTTCATCGGCAGATGAAGTTATGTTGACTTCATCGGCAGATGAAGTTATGTTGACTACATCGGCTGATGGTGTTGCGTCGACGTTATCGGCAGATGGCATCGCGTTGTTTGTACACGTCATCGGTAGAAGCCTTTTGTTTTCTTTTTCTGCTTCTTCCGTTGGCCTTGCTCATCGGCAGATACGTTAGACTTCCGCGATTTTTCCTAGTATTCCACAGTTTTAAACTTTAATTCCAAACTGCCGATTATCTCTTAACATTTCAAACCATGATTTATAATTTTGATTTACTACATTGTTGTTTAGAATTATTTCCGCTGCAGGTTTTAAATATTTTGAAATTTTAGAAAAAGTCAAATTTTGGCTGTCGAGTGAAATTTTAAATTTAGCATCAAGACGTCATGATTCGGTTCAGCGTTATGAGTAGCAAACCGGGTTCAGATAACTCGGGGCTTTACAATTTTGCTTGGGTAGCTAGGTTTTAGGAGTTTATAGTTTACGCTTTACAGTCTTGATGGTACATATTATTGCTTGTTTACTGTATGATATTGAACTGTTCACGCATCACTTGTTTTAAAGAAAAACATGAAAATGAACTTCCGCACAGAGTTTTAAAGATAACGTAAAGCATAGCACTGGCCGAAAGGCGTATTGAGCATAGCATTGGCCGAAAGGCGTATTCGTCACGCGAGGTGGGGCTCAGGCACGGCTGTACGTGTTGTAAGCGTGCACCCCCCGCCTCTAGCTGGAAAGAGTAGTCCGCCCACTGGATGAGCTCTCGCTGGTTAGAGGGATAGGATCTCGGTGACACCTATTGAGCATTGCATAGTAAGATAAAATAAAGCATGATTTACCGAACTCATGCGCACAGCATGCATTGTATTTACGTAGAGCATACTGGGATTTCATCTCATAGTGTATTGTATGGTGTAGGTGACCTAGATATCGAGGAACCAGGTGAGGATGGGATTCCTCCTCCTGAGGCTTGAGTCCAGTTGACGGAGAATGGCTGCGGTGGTGTGCTGGCGCAGTCGAGGCTTATTTGACCCGTGGGACAGTATGTATAGATTTTGAGGGTTTTAAGTTATTTTGGATAGAATAGGAAAATTGTATAGAAATTATAGGATGTTTGGTACTGTAGTTGATAGGTTTTATGTTTAGTGTTTCAAATGTTTTGGTTTAAACTGTTGATTAAATTTCATTGAAATGTTTTGAACGGTTTTAGGGAGCGTTACGGATATGCTCGGTTTTTAGAGCTATCCATGCAGCTGGATTTCGCAAAGTCCGCTGCGAGTGGGTTGATTTTCGAATACGTTTTGGTTGATTGAGTTAAGCTATAAGTGCATCGTGTTTATGGGCGAACAGTGTGAAAATAACATGAAGTGTTACTCTCTGGAATCGGATTCCAGAGAGCAGATAGTAGGTTTTGTTCTCTCGATTTCTAGAGAGCATGTTATTAAATTTACAGGTTGAAAGAAGGAAAGAGGAATCGCCGAGCTGAGCGATCGCTGCACTCAGTGTGTAACAACTCGGCCCACGTAAGTCGAGGGTTTACACCGAGCTGTGCGGCCCACGTAAGTCAAGGGTTTACACCGCCACGTGGCAGCCACACAGGCCCACCACGTGTACTCACAGAACTTCCCTCTCCCTGCAGAGGATTTTTACCTTCCTTCCCACTCGAACCCAAGACCTCAGGGTAAGTACCTGGGCTAGAAGTGAGAAGTACCACTTGAGCTAGTCCTCGACTTACGTGGGCCGGGTTGTTACAATGAAAGGCGCCTTTTATTGTAACAACCCGGCCCACGTACATCGAGGGTTTACACCGAGCTGTGCGGCCCACGTAAGTCGAGGGTTTACACCGCCACGTGGCAGCCACACAGGCCCACCACGTGTACTCACAGAACTTCCCTCTCCCTGCAGAGGATTTTTACCTTCCTTCCCACTCGAACCCAAGACCTCAGGGTAAGTACCTGGGCTACAAGTGAGAAGTACCATAGCTCAAGTGGTACTTCTCACTTGTAGCCCAGGTACTTAACCCTGAGGTCTTGGGTTCGAGTGGGGAGGAAGGCAAAAATAACCTACAGGGAGGGGAAAGTTCTGTGAGTACACGTGGTGGGCCTGTGTGGCTGCCACGTGGCGGTGTAAACCCTCGATGTACGTGGGCCGCACAGCTCGGTGTAAACCCTCGATGTACGTGGGCCGGGTTGTTACACAATGTGCAGCGAATGCAGCGATCAGTCGCTGCATGCAGCAGCGACTGGTCGCTGCTCACCTTCATCGGGCAGAATGCCCATTTTGCCCTCCCAAGTTTATTAATAGTTTTAAAGTGTTTATTAAATGTTTTATTAAATAGTTTTAATATTTGTTTTAAATGGTTTTTAAACTTAGATTTTAATTCCGATTTCGATTCTGGTTTCGATTTCGGTTTAGGTTCCGCCTAGAGTTTAAATAAAGATATTAGATTAAAAAAATATATATATATGGTACGGATATTGGGTACAGTATTAGGGTCGCTACACATCCAACAATTTTATTGTTTGCAAACTTGTTGTAGACAAATGTACATCCTTAATCCAAATCTCCTCAAATCCTCAATTCTTACTCTTCTATTTTCCAAAAATTTAGAAACATCTCTTCATTAAGGTTTACCCTCTTAGTTCCTCGAACACTGATGTTTCTACATCTATCCAGGAATTAAGACTCATGTTTGTGGTTCTTAACTTAAACTGTACCAACTATAGACTCACTCTAGTTTAATCGTCATACCTTATATTGTCATACATGTTACGCTAAATCTCCAACATGACTTTATGTAACGCCCCGAGTCTTCCAGACCCGGTTTGCTACTCAAAACATTGAACTGAACTAAGAGAAATTACGAAAAATTTTAAATTTCCTCTCAGTGATGAAAATTCTTATCTTTGATCCTCGACTTTACAGCGGAAAAACTCAATAAGTTGACAATGTTCATAATTAGACAAAACATTAAGACATTTGCCAAAGGGAATTTGAAACTCAAGGACATCTACCAATTTCAAAACGACAAGGCATGGTGCACACTCCTACCGATTGACACATGCATCCCACGTGATTCATTAAACTTCATCCGATTACAAAACGACAAGACTTAATATCGGCTTCTACCGATTGGCACATGCACATCACGTGACTCACTAAAATTCATTCGATAAAAGACATCACCCGATAGAAGACATCATCCGATGGACAACATTATCCGATGGACAACATCATCCGATGGACAACATCATCCGATGGACAACATCATCCGATGGACAACATCATCCGATGGACAACATCATCCGATGGACAACATCATCCGATGGACAACATCATCCGATGGACAACATCATCCGATGGACAACATTATCCGATGGACAACATCATCCGATGGACAACATCATCCGATGGACAACATCATCCGATGGACAACATCATCCGATGGACAACATCATCCGATGGACAACATCATCCGATGGACAACATCATCCGATGGACAACATCATCCGATGGACAACATCATCCGATGGACAACATCATCCGATGGACAACATCATCCGATGGACAACATCATCCGATGGACAACATTATCCGATGGACAACATCATCCGATGGACAACATCATCCGATGGACAACATTATCCGATGGACAACATCATCCGATGGACAACATCATCTGATGGAAAACATCATCCGATGGAAATCATCCGATGCCGATTGACACATGCATATCACGTGACTCATTAAAATTCATTCCGACAGAAGACATCACCCGATAGAAGACATCATCAGATGGAAGACATCATCCGATGTCGATTGACACATGAATGTCACGTGACTCATTAAACTTCAATCCGATAGAAGACATCATCCGATAGAAGACTTCATCCGATGGAAAACATCATCCGATAGACAGGAAACTTACATACTTTCACAAACCTCAGCATGACTGAATAAACTAACATACAGTTGGACCTCTGATCATCATCTAGAATGCGTGTAGCGAGAGACTCTAACAAAACAGATCATTCTATCATTTCACGACCATTCTCAAACTTAGAAGTTAATCAGTCAGGTTCCAGTATTCATTGTTTTAAGAAAACATCCTACGTAGGCCTTAGTATTCATAACCTTACTTGTATGATAAAAGTAGTAACCAGAAGTTGAAATTGCCTTTCCAGCCACCAATCTGTCACCCTAAGCACCTTCCAGCAACCAGCCTTAAACATCTTCATTAGACTTGAAATCCTCACCTGGTAGTTCTTCACCTACATCATAAGGTTTAAACTATAAGCCTAATGCTTAGTAAGGAGTGCATTGCTAACATGTATGCATGAATGTACGAATTTAAGGAAAACACATGTTCATGATCTTTTCGTATTCTTATTCTTGTTCATGTTCATCGTTTTCATCATATGGATTAATGGAGGATTTGTGCCGAAAATGAGATTGACAATGAGAGTGTACATAGTCCCTTGCGGGTCGTATTCATGGTCCTTTTTTTGGACAGTGACATACGCCAAACCTCCCCCAACCCTTTCTTAATCCTTGTTGCATAAGTTTCATGTTCATATCTTGTTCATGGGAGAAATCATGCACTTAAAACATTTTCATATGCTTAAGAAATATTCATGATGCATGAGCATGAGTAAATCTTAGTTCATCAGACTATTGAACAAGTCATTCATTCATCAAAGGATCATAACACCATCTAGAGTATCTTACCCAAACATACATTAGCACAGATAACCTTTAAACATCATAGATAACTTCTACCTCGTACCCTTGCCACGCGGGGCCTTAATGGCCAGAAATCTTACTCACTCACTTACCTGGTTTCCTTAGCAACTTGAGCACTTCTCTTCAAACTTCTTCACCTAGAAACATTTCACATTACAGTATTAAATCAAAATCTTAACTAAAATTCATCCTAGTATCTAAATATTTCTAAATCTTCCTAGTCGAGCGCCTAGTGTGTACAGATTAAACTTCCAGAACCTAAATAACCGGATTAAGTCTAAGAACTACATGGTCTGCTATCTTAATGTCCAGTATCGAATCGAAAATGCCATTGCTAAACTCAGATCATGATTGTCACTACCATTACTCTGTTAGTGAAGAATCCGAAACCTCAAGTTCTAGCTGAAAACAGAGTTCTAAGTAACTACATTGTCTAAGTCTTATCTAGAGCGTGGATTGTCGAAATGGAGGCTGAGGAACTGGTCGCCGGTGAAGAAATAGTTGGCAGAGAGGCAGCTCTGGAAGGAAGGGAATTGCCGAGAGAGGAAATGTCGGCTACAATGAGGTTTTAATGAGGTTTAAGAATTCCATAATCTATTTATACCAATTAAAATCTACCTTAATTACAAACTTGCCACCCCAACCTAGTTTTACTCAACTTGAAATAAATAAGTCCTTGCATTAAATTTAAAATCATAAAGGTCAATAAAAGGGTGACAATTAAAATGGTTAAGAAAATCACCTGGCCGAAATTGTCGGGTGTTACACTTTTAATTCATGGTGCTAATCTCCTTTATGTTTTTGCTCCATATTCTTGATCGAGTAACATCGCAAGCCTGACATGTCTATTACTTATCTCTCACCCTTAACTTCACTAAGTCTTCCCTTATAGTATGTCGGTTGTAATCTTTTCGCAAATCTGTAATCGTCCTTTATTGATTAGCCTTCTTAGGCAGTACTTATTTCCTAGAGAAAGGCCAATTTCGGTGACTTGAGTATCACCTTGCATATAACTTTGATTCTCAAATGTCTCGAAATTTATTAACTTTCCAACTCTAAGTAAATCTCCTTATTTTCTTTATCGATATTAGTCGATACAAACACCCCTACGCAATCACTCAGATCTTACATCCACGACTTTGTATTGATCCATCACATCCTTCAAAATCACAACTGTAATAGCCACTTCTCATATCCTCTCAACAATTAATCTAAGTTGAATTCTTGCATATCATTTTCGTCTAGATACTTTCAACTTCACATGGATCTAGGATATACGAGTCTCTGCTATATTTTCTAATTTTCTTAAACGCACTCATTATACCTCGACAATCTAGAGCATCACTCGATACATTTTATATCTAGGCTTCAAATTTCTCTTTGATTCATCATACCCTAAAACTCCAAGGGTTTGTCAACTAGGGTTCAGCTTCTACCTATTTAAATCTTATTTCTCATAAGCTGTATCCCTCTAATGGCAACCAAATTCTAAGTGCACAAATTCATGCGGTTACACCAGGCTAATCATATTAATGCATAACTCTCTTTCTATAAGCTCTATATCATCCTTTATTTAACCTATTGTCTTCTCATCGAGGTTCACCTAGTAATCATTTTTACCCACCTTCTACCATTCTCTTACATCTCTAATTTCAAGCCTACTTCTATCTATCATATAAATATTTCCATTAATTATCACTTAAACTACCCCATATTCTAACGTTCCTTATTTCATTAACTGCCACCATAGAATTGTACCTGATCTTCCAGCTAGTTATTCGGTACCAACAGTTTTGCTGAAAGTCGCGACCCCCGGTGCAACTATTGTTGGACCTCTACCCCGTCTTTGGTAGTTATAGGCAATATGGCCCAATCCATTACATCTAAAACATCGGCCCGTACCCACTGTACACACACCGTAATGATCCTTCTTACACTTTGGGCATCGAGGCTTATGCTGAGGTTCTTGTACGCGCTTCTGTCGACTTCGTTCAATTTCTTTCTTGCCCATCCTCTTTATTCACCTCATCGGTTGTTGTCTTTCCTCTACTGGGTATGGTTGAAACCCAATGAGGAACCTATTAGTGGACTCCTCTCCACTTTTATTCTTAAGTTCCATTTCTTCTAACTCAAAAGCTTGAACAACTACTTCTTCATATGAAGCATCCCAAACTTCATACATCTTCACGCCCTTATAGATCTTTTCCTCTAGTCCTTGCACAAAATAATAGATCTTATTTTCTTTGTCCCTCATTAGAAGCCTGACGGAATGGGTTAACGCCTCAAATTCTCTAAATATTTTGCGACTGTACTTGTCTGCTGAAGTTGGGGAAATTTCGACATCTTGTTTGTCCACACAGCCTTGTAGAGATATTCTTCTTAAAATAATTTCTTGAATGATTCCCACCACATTTGACACACGTTAGTCATGGCCTTGACAATGTCCCACCAAAGTTTTGCATCAAGATCAAGATGAAACGTGTAACTGACCCCGACCCTCTCAAGGGCCGTCCCATGACTTGACTTTACATTGACTTAACTTTGACCTAAGTCCTCGAATTTTCACATAAAATTTTTCATTTTTACTTAACAGTTTAAAAGAAAATGGACTCAGACAATTGACCCACCTCTATCGACCTTTAGGGTCTAACTTTGACTTAGACGTTATGGGCATAAAATATTTTGACCTTCAAAACATTTAAAACGAGGCAAAAATCATTTTTCGATAAAATGTCAACTCAGTTTTTGGGTCCTTAAAATCCTTTAAAATACGTGGGGGTCGCTCGTAAAATACGTTTAAAAAGTATCGTAAAAAGTCAGGTTGAAACATGTTTTGAAAAGTTAACTTTTAAAAATATGCATGTTGGGGTCACATGTGGTGCGCGCGAGCGCAGTCGGCGCGCGTTGCCCAGACTGTAACGACCCCAACCGCGTAGGGCCGTCACAGGACTTGACTTTACATTGACATAACCTTTACCTAAGCCCTCGTGTTTTCGAATAAAACTTTTCATTTTTACTTAACACTTTAAAAGAAAACGGACTTAGACAATTGACCCACCTCTAACAACCTTTAGGGTTTAACTTTGACTTAAACATTTTGAGCGTAAAACATTTCGACTTTTAAAACATTTAAAACTAGACTAAAACCATTAATAACTTAAAACAATTAACAATTAAAGTAAGATCAATTAAAACAAAACACTCATTCATCGATAATCAAAACACGACACTAATATAACCTATACTTTCGGGAAGAACTCAAGAAAACAAACCGCATGGATTGCTCTAAAAATCGAGCGTATCCTTACCTGTTTTAAAGTAACCAAACAGTTCAAAATAACCAAACAGTTCCAGTATATTTCTAGAATTAAGACTCCACATTCTAAACGTTCTACTTCCACTACATTTACATCAAAACTCAACCTTTCATACATTTTTCTATCAAATCATCCGATCCACATACTTACACATTTTCATACTTTCACAAACAAAACCGACACATAGACCTACTAACAATAGACTCATACCCATACTAACCACGGACACATACTAACCACGGTCGGAATCGCCCTAACAATATTCCCAGGGTTACCACCATGGTCGTACTCCAACAACTGCAGTCCGTAATCCTAGCATGCTCGTGAAAACTCACCGTACCTGTTCTTCTGCACCTACATCACAGAACTCAAACTATAAGCCTAATGCTTAGTAAGCAGTGACTATATGAATTTAAAACATTTTGCTTAACATATGCAGTTTCTACAGTTTCATCATACATAATCGTTTCGTTTCAATTTATGTCGTTTCCATCATACATAATCATTTCGTTTCCATCGTACATACATGTAATCCTCTACCAATGGAGGGCGGATTAGTTTCTCCATCTCTAGACGTTCCACAACTTCATCTGAAGGGTGAACCACTTCCCTCAGACGTTCTATATTTTCTGGACGTTCCACACTTTACATCTGAAGGGTGAACCACTTCCCTCAGACACTTTACATTTTCAATGTTATACTTTTGAAACATATGCATAAAACATTTTCGTATCGTTTCTAAAACATGATGCATGGACTAAACATAAATAAAACATGCAAACAAATCCTAACGTCCTGTGATGTAGGCCAAAAGGACAACACGTAAACCTACACTACTTACCTGGCGTCCTTAGTAATTTGTCTCTATCTGAAATCTTAACCGTGGAACCGGAAAAACCTAAATATCAAAACATTGCATTAGAACTCGCTCGGCATAACAAAACTCTCATTTTCATGAAAACATCTTAAACTACTATTTCTAGCCTAATCTAACTAAAATCTAACTAAACGGGCCACTATTTTGGGTTTGGTCAAACCGACCCAAAATTTCGAACGCTGCGTAACTTTTGCGTCGGGTATCGGAATCGAACGATTCCAGCGGCCACGTACTCCTCTAATAACCTATTTTAACCTGCCAAAAGGAATTTCAAAATAAACGACCGTAGCTAGGTCAATTCAGGAAAAACCCGAACTGCCCTAATCCGGGAAATTTCACCATTCTCGGTTTTCCATCAATTCTCATCAATTTCTTCACCAATCGACCACATATACACTCAATTAACAATATCTAACCAAAAATCTCGAGGCATCAAGCAAAACCCGAAATGCCCTAAATCGAGCTTCACTGAATTTCGCCCAAATTCGGCACCTCACGGCCAGGTGACTAAAGCCGGCCTAATATCCGGCAATCCCGAGCCAAGACCAACCAAAAACGGCCAGTGATCGGAGCTCAATCGAGCTCGTCACCCGGCCACGACCGAACCAAAAACAGGGCAAGAATAGGGCTCACCGTTCGGTTTGTGCGCGGAGATGGACCGGAGCCTCTCGTCGCCGTTGTCTGGCCGGAGAACGGCGAGAAATCGCCGGCGTTCGTCGGAGGAGAGTCGTCGTTGTCTCCCTCGTCTCTCTCGGCGTCGGGCTCGAGCTCGAGCATAAAAAACAGAATGGTTTTAACCATTCTGTTGTTTTAATTAATAATAATAATAATAATCATAATAATCCTAATTTTAATTCCTATTTAAAACATCAATATACCGTTTTTCCCTCCCGTGCTTTCGGCATCTTTTGAAATTTAGTTAAATCTCGTATATTTCCACAAATTCAAATTAATCGTTAGGACCCTAATAACACTTTCTTTTCGTAAAACGGACTTGATTTACTATTTTTATGAATTAACATACTAAAAGTCTAAAACGGGAACTCTAGCATTACTCTTTCGATTTGAATTTCTAAAATTTCACTTATTCCTCTAAAAATTCCCATAAATTCCTAGGGCTCTAAGGAGACATCCCGCTTAAGAAAATACTTTAATTTGCTATTTTACGAAAATAACCTAAGAAATTAGAAAATCCTAAGATCCGAAAACCCGGGCGTTACACAGACAGCGCGCGCTATCGCACGCTACTGCTGCGTACCGCACGCACATCGACAACCCAGGTGGCGCCCGCACAAGGCGGCACCCCACGTGTCACACGTGTCATGGCCGATTGATCGTCAAAAATGCCAATCGATCGGCACCTTCTCTGGATTTTTGACTAAAAACTAACAAAAACGCCGATAGATCGCCCCTCGGGCGCGATCAATCTGCTGGCCGCTTCCTGGGCGCGCACACAACGCGCCCCGCGCCACCAGCGCACCTCAATGCACCTTTTTTACACTTAGCCATTTTTTCCCTTTTAAACCACTTACTCTTCACATTACACTTCCCTAAACCTTTCCCAACCTCTTTCAACACAAAACACTTCAAAACCCCTGAAAACACGACTCAAAAACGTATCCGAACACGTATTTAAAATTCATTGAAAACAAACTGCGTGGATCGCTCTAAAAATCGAGCATATCCTTACAAGTTTAAAAACATCCAAACAATTCCAGTATATTTTCCAAATAAAGACACCTTGTGACGACCCCGACCCCGGCGTCGGTGCCGCCACGACCTGTGTCGTGCGTGCATACATACATTCATGTGTGTTACCCTCGCCCATTCTCACTTAAATTTTTTTCTTTTCCTTTTCTTTCATTGCATTTTTTGTTTTCTTTCCTTTTCATTCGTTTAATCATTAGAGAACAGACTCAGGCTTTCAATCCATATCTAGACATTTGGGCTATAACTTAACCTTCAAGTTCGTCAACGTTTAAATCACTAAAACGAGGTTAAAACCATTTTTCTGAAAAATGTTGACTCAATTTTAGGTCCTTAAAATCCTATAAAATACTTGGGGATCGCTCGAAAAATATGCTTAAAAAGTAACGTAAAAGGTCGGGTTAAAACGTGTTTAGAAAAGTCAATTTTTGAAAAAAAATCAAAAAATCACGTTGGGGGGCAAGTCGATCGATCGCGCATAAAGGCCGATCGATCGGGCCCTCTCTGGAATCCGATTAAACAACCATAAACGCCGATCAATCGGGATAATGGCCGATCGATCGGGCCCGCTTTTGATTCCAGACTAAAACAACCATAAACGCCGATCGATCGGGCCTTGGGCGCGATCGATCGGCGGGGCACATCCTGGGCGCGCGCACAGCACCTCCAGCGCGCGTCCTGCACGCGCCGCGCACTACCAGAGTGCCTCCAGCGCCAGGCCAGCGCACCACCTCCGCGCCCACTTGCCTCTTTTTCTACCACTTTGCCGTTTTTATTCCAATTTTCACCTAATACACACTTCAAATTTCATCATCAAAATATCCATCAATAATCCAACTAAATTACTCGTCCAAAAACCGAACACCCTACCTAAAACCATCAACTCCATGACACGGAACATCCGTTTCAACTTAAAACCTCAACCTACTTTAAAAACATCCAAACTCAACCAAAATCCATTCTATTTCACCAAAACATCACATTAATCAATATTCATCCAAATCAATATCAAAACAATTAACATCCTATCTATTTCTTCAACGACCATCCGTATATAGCGGAAGCTATCCACAATCATCAAAATACGTCAAAATATATCAATTTATCCATCATCCAGATACCAAGCATCCTAACATGTTTTTCTATACATTTCATCAAATAATATCACTCATCAGCCCATTTGCAACCCAAAATAGCCCAAAATATTTAACCTTTGCTCTGATGGGTCAAGTGTGCATCGACTACGCCAACTGCTCTCCGAGCATCCTCCATCATTACATTTCTTTACCTTTTCATTATGCTTTTCCTTTTCATGAAAACGTGCATGAAAAATCCTTTTTATGCTTTTTAAGAAAACCATGATGCGTGGACACGTGCAATACAATAACGACCACAAAACATAGCAAGCAATAAACAAAAACATTGCACAATTTAAACTAAACCAACTACCCGACCTATTACCCAAAATAATCAAGCATCTCCAAAATCCTCAGATCCACAATTTTTTATCATGTAGGCCAGATCGGCCAAGTAAGTCACGAAAACTTACCTCATGTCCGTTGCACACTGAGCTACTCGTCTTGAGCTTGGTCACCTAAATCAATCCATAGTGTCATTTGTCAAAACTGAGTTTAAACATTCAGACTTCAAAAATTACGAAACTCCTAGCAAAGAAAATTTTCTAAAACTCTAATAAACATCTCTCGGGCATTTCATCGAGCAACTTACGCTCACAAATAAAAATACTCCATTAATGAAGGTTTTCCATAACTCTAAACCAAGTTTTTCAATCAAACGCTAAATACACCAAAATATTTCACCTAATAACGTTCAATAATCATCCATAAAGCAATAACTAACTGTTCCTAACCTAACCCGATTGTTTTCAACAAATTTCGACAAAACCCTAACGATTTACCAAGCTAGAAATCGAGAATAACGGCCGGAGAACTATAGATTCTTACCTAGAATCAGGAGGGGAGAATAAAACGTGAAGAAACTCGTTGATTGGAGGAGAAATCGTTGAAGCCAAATGGAAGGAGCACCGTTGGAAGAGGGAAATTGCCAGAGGGAGGAAAAATCTCTTTGGAATTGCTAAGTGAGGGAGAAGAAGGGCTTTGCCCTTTTTTAATCAATAAAAGACGAGTTTGCCCCTCCATCGAACTTTCCGTTTATCACATTGTTCGTCTATCAGTTCGGTTTCTCCAAAATTTTATTATTTCTCGAATAATCCCGTTTTAATACTAGAGTCCTAATAAAATATTTCGTTCGTCAAACGGATTTATTTTACTATTTCTACAAATTAAACCTCTCTAAGGTCAAAACCAGAAACTCGAGCATAATATTTCGGTTTGATTTTCTTAAATTCCAACAATTCCTCTAAAATTCATATTAATCATGAGGGTTCCATTAAAACTCTCGATTCACAAAACAGACATATTTCGATTATTTACAAAATTACCATTGCGTGCACAATTAAAAATCCCGTAAAACCGGGTGTTACATTCCATCCACCTTAACAGAAATTTTGTCCTCAAAATTGATTACACAAATAACTCTAGATACTTAGCTATCATAGCTGCTGCCTCTCCCAAGTAGCTTCCTCTACTTCGTGATTCCGCCATAGCACTTTGACAATCAGGATTTCTTTGTTTCTCAATACCTTAATAGAGGATTCCAGAATTTGTACCGGCTTTTCCACGTATGTTAATGTTGGCTGTACCTCAATCTCCCGTGCTTCTACAACATGCGACGAGTCACGTACACACTTCCTGAGCATAGACACGTGAAAGACGTTATGGATGCTCTCCATTGATGCTGGTAGCTGTAGCCGATAAGCCATCTTCCCAATTCTCTTCAAAATAGGAAAGGGCCCAACATAACGGGGATTCAGCTTGCCCCGTCTCCCAAACCTCATAACGCCTTTGAATGGAGAAATTTTCAAATAAACCTCATCACCTTCATTAAACTCCAACTCCCTTCGTCTATTGTCGGCGCAGCTTTTCTAACGGCTCTGAGCTATCTCGATGTGCTGTCTAATAACGACAATCTTCTCTGCCATTTGCTATAAAATATCGGGGCCAATGATGCCAGCTTCACTGACCTCGTCCCAATATAGCGGTGATCTACATTTTTGTCCATACAATGCTTCACACGGAGCCATCCCGATGGTAGCTTGGAAGCTATTGTTATATGAAAACTCAATCAACGGCAAGTACCTGCTCCACGAGCCTTGAAACTCTAACACGCAGGCTCTAAGCATATCCTCAAGAATTTGATTCGTTCGCTCTGTCTGACCATCGGTCTGAGGATGAAATGTCGTGCTAAAGTTCAACTGAGTTCTCATGGTTTTGTGCAGACTCTTCCAAAATTTCGAAGTAAACCTCAGATCTCGGTCTGAAACTATGGAAACAGTTACCCCGTTCAGTGTAACAATCTCCTGCATATAGAGTTCGGCGAGTTGATCCATGGAGAATGTTGTTTTAATTGGAAGAAAGTGAGCCGATTTTGTCAAACAGTCCACTATCACCCATATGCTATCATGCCCCTTCGTTGTTCTTGGGAGTCCAACAATAAAATCCATTGAAATCTGCTCCCATTTTCACTCCAGGATCGGCAGGGGTTGCAAAGTTCTCGCCGGCCTCTGATGTTCCGCCTTAACCTGCTGAAAAACCAGACAGGTTTCTGCATACCTGGCCACCTCTCTCTTCATGTTAGGCCACCAGAAATGCTGCTTTAGATCTCGATACATCTTGGTGCTTCCTGGATGCACAGAATAGGCCGAAGAATGTGCCTCAGCCAAGATTTCTTTCTTCAACTCCTCATTATCAGGCACGTACCATCTATGCCTGAATTTCAAAATACTATCATCCGACAAGTTGAAATCGGACGAGTTCTCAGATGTCATGCTCAAATGGTGCTTGTCACATTCTAAGTCTTCTCGTTGAGCTTCAGCGTAACTTGTCAAGTATCGTCGGCCTGAGAGAAATGTTGGTAAGAATCGTGGACAACTCAGCCACAATCTCCACATAAAACCTCTCAATCTCAGACTTCAACATTACTGACATCGCTACAAGTGAAGGCTGACTCACAGTAGGCAATTGCTCAAGGCATTTGCGACTTTATTTGCTTTCCCTAGGAGGTATTTGATTTCAAAGTTATAATCTTTAACAAACTCCAACAACCTTCTTTGCTGCATATTTAGTTCTTTCTATGTAAACAGGTATTTTAAACTCCCGTGATCTGAGAACACTTCACATTGCTGCCCATACAGGTAGTGTGTCCAAATTTTCAACGCAAAGACAACCGCCGCTAGTTCCAAGTCATGCATCTGGTAATTCTGCTCGTACGGCTTCAATTGTTGAGAAGCATACACAATAACCCTTCCCTACTGCATTAGCACACAAACCAAGTCCAATTTTAGATGCATCACAATATATGCTGAACTTGTCGCCTTCGACAGGCAGTGTCAAAACTGGAGCCGTGGTTAATTTCTACTTCAGCTCCTCCAAGCTTTTCTCGCATGCTGTCGACCATACAAACTTCTCATTTTTCCTTGTCAAGTGAGAAAGAGGAACCGCGATCTTTGAAAACCCCTCGATAAACTTACGGTAATACCCGGCCAATCCGAGAAATCCGCGTATCTCCTGCACATTCTTAGGCTGCGACCAATCTCTTACAACTTGGATCTTACTCGGGTCGACGGAAATCCCCTCTTGAGATATAACGTGGCCGAGGAAGTTTATTTGATCCAGCCAAAACTCGCATTTGGAGAACTTCGGGTAAAGCTGGTGCTTCTCTAAATTCCTCAAGACAATCCCTAACTGCTCTTCGTGCTCCTCCTTCGTCTTAGAATAGACCAAGATGTCGTCAATAAACACAACAACAAACTTGTCTAAATATTTCTTGAAGACACGATTCATTAAATCCATAAATGCCGCGGGGGCATTCGTAAGTCCAAAAGACATTACAAGGAATTCATAATGCCCATACCTCATTCAAAATGCTGTCTTGGGAACATCTTCCTGTCGTACCTTCAATTGATAGTAACCCGAGCGTAAATCAATCCTGGAGAATACTCGGGCACCCTGTAGCTGACCAAACAAATCATCTATTCGGGGTAACAGGTACTTATTTTTCACTGTTAACTTATTCAACTCTCGATAGTTGATGCACATCCGGAGAGTTCCGTCTTTCTTCTTAACGAACAAAACCGGTGCACCCTAAGGAGAAAAGCTAGGTCGGATGAATCCCTTATCCAACAACTCTTCTAGCTAAGATTTCAACTCCTTTAGCTCGGCAGGCGCCTAATCTGTACGGGTTCTTAGAAACTAGGTTCAGAACTAGGGTAGACATCGATTACAAACTCTATCTCCCGATCTGGTGGCAATTCGGGAAGCTCGTCGCGAAAAATCTCTGCGAACTCCCTGACAATCGGGATGTCACCTGGTGTTACCCCATCAAGTAACTGAGTGTCGACCACAGTGACCATAAAAACCGAGCATTCACCTTTAAACTGTTCATTAACGTTCATGGAATAGGAGGTTGGTAGGCTGCTCAATCTTTTCATTGCCTGATAGGCAAACTTCTCTTTATCCGGGGGCCAAAAAGTCACCAACCCAGATCGGCAGTCGATGGTAGCGAAGTAGCGAGATAACAATCCATTCCCAATATGAGATCATACACCTCTATGCCCATAACTTTCAACAGGGCATAAAGGGTATTGCTCCCTACAGAGACAACATTGCCCTAAAAGACGTGATCTGACTGCATAATCTTCCCTGAAGGCAGCATTACCCGATACTCGTATTCCGCTAATTCAGGCACTATTTTCAGTCTAGCTACACATGTAGTGGAAATAAACGAGTGCGTAGCACCCGTGTCTATCAATGAAAATACTGCTACTCCCATGATCAAAATAGTACCTGCTATAATGGAGGGCTGAGACTTGTCGTCGACGTCGCCTGGCTCAATAAAGGCAAATATTCTCGGGGAAACTCTACTTTGATCCTCGCCTGACTGACTTCGATTCATCAATGGGCAATTCATAACGTAGTGGCCAATCTCACCACATCTGTAGCATTTATCTGTGCCCATCCGACAATCACCAAAATGTTCTTTTTGGCACTTAGGGCAAATTGGCTTCTGAGGAGCCCCTTGGACTTGCTTGCCTTTACCCTGATCACCCTTGCCATCATAGGGTCTCTTAGTGCCCCTTTGTTGTTGTGGTTTTTGTGGCCCTCTGGGTTGCCAGCCTCTATTGTGAGGCGGAGGTTGTATCTCCCAAAAGAACCCTCTAGCTGGCTCTCTCGGTTTGACGTAAGTCTGCTCAACAGCCTTAATTTCTAACGCTCTAGCCACAATCTCAGCATAGGGCACATTGCACACCCCTGATATGACGACATTCTTTCGGATCTCCTAACTTAACCCTTGCATAAACCGATGCACCTTGTCCTCATCAACACTTACTTGGCGTGGTGCGAATTGTGATAGGGCCTCAAACTTTCTGACGTACTCTGTAACTGAGCCAGCCTGTCTCAATTACATAAACTCCATCATCTTTGCCTCCTGTACCGTGTGGCTAAAATATTTGTCATAGAATATGGTTTTAAACCGCTCCCAACTCATCACGGTTATATCTGTAGTTGTCCTTGATCGTATCCCACCAGAAACGGGGATCCAGTGCCAAGTGATAGCTGACAAACGCGACTTTATCCCCATCCTCAATACTCACGTAGGCCAACATATCCTCCATTGTTCAAATCCACTCCTCGGAAAAAGAGGGATCCAAAGATTGTCCATTGAACACTGGGGGTTGTAGCTTCTGAAATCGCTCCATTCCCCGATTACTAGAAGGCACCACCTCCTGAGTTCTGTTGCCCTCACGGTTAATCAGCGTGTCAAGCTGTTGGGACTGCCTTTCCATATATTGAGCCTGTCGTTCTAAGTGTTGAGACTGTTGGGCAATAAATTTCTTTAGTTGATCTGTGACGACCCCGACTCCGCGTCGGTGCCGCCACAATTTGTGCCATGCACAGTGCATACATACTACCCTCGCCCGCTCTCGTATAAATTTTTTTTCTTTTCTTTTTCATTTCATTTTCAATCCCTTTCCTTTTCGTTCGTTTATTCATTAGAGAACGGACTCGGGCAATCTATCCATATCTATCGACATTTTTGCTCTAACTTAAAACATATTCAAAAGCCACTCTCTCTTAATTCTAAATCGTAGTCGATGTCATTTAACCATGTTGGAAACTATTTAAAAAGACATAAAAAGAACTATGGAAAAATCATCACGAAGAGGGCTGAGGGCAAAAAACGCCCGAAACAGCAAAATGGAGGGGGGCGATCGATCGGCCCTTGGGTGGCCGATCGATCGGCTGCTGTTCTGGAAAAATTCCAGAACGCAGCCATTTTGGAAGCCGATCGTTCACCTACTCCTCGGCGAACGATCGCATAACCCTCTGTTTTTTTCTTAAATTTTACGTTCGAACACCAACGTTTTGGCGTTCTATCGGCTCCTTTTTTTTTCTTCCCTCGTTTCTTTCCTTCAACACTCCCCCACCCTTACACCTCACACTCATCTATTCCCCACTCATTCAATTGCATACCATAACAACACTAATACCCTCACACCATCCCCACTCCACTGATCACCCAAAAACCGACTCCAAACTCATTTAAAACGTGTCTATACTTCATAAAAACAAACTGCATGGATCCGTTTAAAACTAAACGTTCCCCTCTGTTTGAAAATATCCAAACACAAAAAGTATCATAAATCATCCAAATACGCGTCAAAACATCAACATCCTATCTATTTCATCGACAACCATCCGTACATAGCGGAAGCTGGTCAAAATCATCAAAACAACGGTTTATAACCTATCCAGACACCAAGCATCCTATAATGATTTCAACTAGACATTCTTCCTATTATATCACCCATCTGCTCGTGTAAACCCAAAAAGCTACAAAATACATAACCTATGCTCCCACGGGTCGTGTACGCGTCGACTACGCCAGCCGCTCCCACGAACATCCTCCGTTAAACTGCAGGCTAGTCAGGTGGAGGGACATCGTCCTCGCCTTGCTCGAAGTCACCTACACCATAAAGGCACCTATGAGATAAAAATCTCAGTAAATTCTACGTAAATGTCTATGCATGATCATGTATGCTCAATGTTATGAAAACTGTCCATGTCATTTCATATATCAGTACGTGTCAGTCTATGGTTATCAGAAACGCTACACAGATAGATAGGGCACGTCAAGCGGTTAGACAGCCCACACCATCTGAAGGGAGGAAAACCTGCTTACCACGGAACGCTAGGTCTGAACCTCATCCCCGATAACTCCATGCCGTGGTTGTTTATTGTGATACTTTACTTGCCTTTACATGCATTTTCTTTTAATAAATTCCATGCTTAAATTCATTTTCATGACATTTTGAAGCCATGATGCATGAGCAATTCAACATACAATAAAACCTACATAATGAGTATACCATCAAGACCTCACAAAGACCTCACAACAATTATCCTCTAAAACAATCAGACCTAATCTACCCAACCAAAGCAAGTAAACAAACATAGCACCCAACAATCCTCAGCACAAATTCCGACATATAGTGTAGGCCAATCGGCCAGAGTAAGTCACGAGAACTTACCTCGGGTCCTTAGCAAATTTAAGTAAACCTTGATTGATTCTTTGAAGTTTTTAGAACCTAAACGCATGCATTTGAGCCATTAAAACAATGCAATTTGAATAAGAAAACATCCAGCATAAAATTAGACTTAAGAAATCCTAAATTATGTAACACATTCAATAGTTCCAACCAACCATTTAAACAGCTCAAAGTTCTTTCAACAAACAAAACTCAACATTTTCTATTCTATACTCTCAGATTTGGCCTTTAAAACTTGGCTTAACTTCAAACCTCAATAACTCACTCAATTTATATCCGATTTGAATGATCCAACATGTTTTGGAAACCTTATAATGTCTAGTATAACATGGAATCAACCATTTATCAAAATAGAATCAGAATTAGGGTCAGAATTTTTCAAACCGAACTGCTCCCCAAAATTTTCCTAACTTTCAACCAATAAACAATTTCTTTCCACATAAATCATATACATGCTTATACCTCATGAATAAGCATCATTCAGAAGAAGAAATACAGCAACAAACTAAAATTTCGTGCATCCATCATCACCCATACAAACCCTAAATCAACTCCACCAACTATCCAAGCAAACTATAAAACAATACAACATATAACACTTAATCAAACTTCTATTTTACCTTGATAAAATCTTGGGGAAGATGAGGGCTTTGGCATATGAGGAAAAATTAGAAATGGAGGAAGGAGAAAGAGAGCTTCGTAAGAGGAAGAGAGAAGAGAAATACTTTTGTATTTTAACCTAAAACTAACACTTTAACTTAAAGGATAAGCTCAACATTTGGTGAGGTGTTTTATTCTACACCTAATAATTTCCTTTTCCTATTCACCACTTTTGCTGTTTGAAATCCACGCCATCACCATAAAACAAACTTGCATTTCTTTTCAAATTTCTTTCTTTAAATTTGACTTTTCAACTTATTAGTTTTGTTGACTTTTCAACCCTTCACTTCCTATTATTCTTCTTATTTTCTAATTAATCTTGTTGACTTTTGAACCCTTCACTTCCTCTTATTCTTCTTATTTTCTAACGCCAAACATCCTATAAAATGACTAACTTACCTCATCTATTTAACCTTTAACCTTCATAATCCCTTCCATTTTCTTTCATCCAATCATATAACCCATAGTGTCTAAACACAAAAAATTGCTTCAATTTTATTTCATTTATTCTCTTTTAAAAACTTTGCTAATAAATCTAATTACAAAATAATTAAATTTTTATTATTCTCCTTAAAAATCCATTAAAGTGGCATAATTCATTGCGCACTTAACATAATTAATACAATAAAATTGCGGGTGTTACATGATCTATGGTGTCGTCTCTATCGTTCCCTCGACGCACCATTTTTTATAATCCTATACAAGTTAGAAACAATAACTCTAAGAAACAAAACAAATAAAGCTTAAAATGTACTTACAGTTTGAAGAAGCATCTCCGTGAAGTTGCTTGCGTAGTCGAGCAGTATGCAGAACCGATTTTAAAACGCGGGAGCTCTGATACCAACTGTTGTGACGATCCTGACCCCACGTCGGTGCCGCCACGACCATGTGTCGTGCGTGCATACATACATACATGTGTGATACCATCGCCCGTTCTCACTTAAATTTTTTTCTTTTCCTTTTCTTTCATTGCATTTTTCATTTCCTTTCCTTCTCATTCGTTTAATTATTAGAGAACGGACCTAGGCTTTCAATCCATATCTAGACATTTGGGCTCTATATTAACCTTAAAGTTCGTCAACGTTTAAATCACTAAAACGAGGTTAAAACCATTTTTTGGAAAAATTTCGACTCCGTTTTTAGGTCCTTAAAATCCTATAAAATACATGGGGATCGCTCGTAAAATACGCTTAAAAAGTATCGTAAAAGGTCGGGTTAAAACGTGTTTAGAAAAGTCAATTTTTGAAAAAAAAAATCAAAAAATCACACTGGGGGGCAAGCCAATTGATCGCGAATAAAGGCCGATCGATTGGGCCCGCTCTGGAATCCCGACTAAAACAACCATAAACGCCGATCGATCGGGCCCGCTCTGGATTCCCGACTAAAACAACCATAAACGCCAATTGATCGGGCCTCAGGCGCGATCGATCAGCGGGGCACATCTTGGGCACGCGCACAGTACCTCCAGCACGCGTCCCGCGCGCGCCGCGCATGGCCAGCGCGCCCCTAGAGCCCGGCCAGCGCACCACCTCCGCGCCCCCTTGCCCCTTTTTCTAACACTTTGTAGTTTTTCTTCCCATTTTCACCTAATACACACTTCAAATTTCATCATCAAAATATCTATCAATAATCCAACTAAATTACTCGTTCAAAAACTGAACACCCTACCTAAAACCATCAACTCCGGACATGGAACATCCGTTTCAACTTAAAACCTCAACCTACTTTAAAAACATCCAAACTCAACCAAAATCCATTCTATTTCACCAAAACATCACATTCATCAATATTCATCAGAATCAATATCAAAACAATTAACATCCTGTCTATTTCATCAACGACCATCCGTATATAGCGGAAGCTATCCACAATAATCAAAATACGTCCAAATATATCAATTTATCCATCATCAAGATACCAAGCATCCTAACATGTTTTTCTATACATTTCATCAAATAATATCACTCATCAGCCCATCTCCTAGCATCTACCTTCAAGCTGCAGTCTCGTCTGAGGGAGGGAAATCCTCCTCACCTTGCTCTATATCACATACACCATAGAAATAAAATGTGAGCTTGGGGCTCAGTAAGTCTACGTGAATGCACGTGAATGCTATGCATATAAAGTTCATAAATAATGCATCCTACCTTTTCGCTATTCATTTCATTTCATTTATGTCACCGGGGCTTCACTCTCAGTAGATAAAAGCGGCACATCCGGTAGTTGGATAGCCCCTTTCATCTACCCGGGGGGAAAACATGCTTCACCGGACAGCCATGTCTGAACCACCGCCACCGACGTGACCATCATTACATTTCTTTACCTTTTCATTATGCTTTTCCTTTCATGAAAAATCCTTTTTATACTTTTTAAGAAAACTATGATGCGTGGACACGTGCGATACAATAACGACCACAAAACAAAACAAGCAATAAACGAAAACATTGCAAAATTTAAACTAAACTAACAACCCGACCTATTACCCAAAACAATCAAACATCTCCAAAATCCTCGGATCCACAAATTCTTATGGTGTATGCCAGATCGGCCTAAGTAAGTCACGAAAACTTACCTCGTGTCCGTTGCACACCGAGCTCCTAGTCTCGAGCTTGGTAACCTAAATCAATCCATAGCGTCCTTTGTCAAAACCGAGTTTAAACATTCTGACTGCAAAAATTACGAAACTCCTACCTAAAGAAAATTTTCTAAAACTCTAATAAACCTTTCTCGGGCATTTCATCGAGCAACTTACGCTCATAAATAAAAATCCTCCATTAATGGAGGTTTTCCATAACTCTAAACCCGATTTTTAAATCAAACGCTAAATACACCCAGATATTTCACCTAATAACGTTAAATAATCATCCATAAAGCAATAACTAACCGTTCTTAACCTAACGCGATTGTTTTCAACAAATTTCGACAAAACGCTAACGATTTACCAAGATAGAAATCGAGAATAACGGCATGAGAACTATAGATTCTTATCTAGAATCACGAGGGGAGAATAAAACGTGAGGAAACTCATTGATCGGAGGAGAAATCGTTGAAGCCAAATGGAAGGAGAGCCGTTGGAAGAGGGAAATCGCCAGAGGGAGGAAAAATCTCTCTGGAATTGCTAAGTGAGGGAGAAGAAGGGCTTTGCCCTTTTTAATAAATTAAATTTGTAAAAAGACGAGTTTGCCCCTCCATTGAACTTTCCGTTTATCCTATTGTTCGTCTATCGGTTCAGTTTCTCCAAAATTTTCTTATTTCTCTAATAATCCCGTCTTAATACTAGAGTCCTAATAAAACTTTCTGTTTGTCAAACGGATTTATTTTACTATTTTTACGAATTAAACCTCTCTAAGGTCAAAATCGAAAACTCGAGCATAATATTTCAGTTTGAATTTCTTAAATTCTCACAATTCCTCTAAAATTCATATTAATCGTGAGGGTTCCATTAGAACTCTCGATTCGCAAAACAAACATATTTCGATTATTTACAAAATTGACAATGCGCGCACAATTCAAAATCCCGTAAAACCGGGTGTTACACTCCTCATCCTAAATGTTCTACTCCCACAACATATACATCAAAACTCGACTTTTCATATATTTTTCTATCAAAATGTTCTATCCACATACATAAACATTTTCGTCCACTTCTTAAACAAAACCGACACGTACACCTACTAACCACAGACTCGTATACATACTAACCATGGACTCGTATACATACTAACCATGGTCGGAATCACCCTAACAATATTGCCAGGTTACTGCTATGGTCGTACTCCTCCACCTGCGCCCGTAATCCTAGCGTGCCTCGGGTAATCTTACCGCGTTGCTCTTCCTCATCTACATCACAAAACTCAAATTATAAACCTAATGCTTAGCAAGTAATGCATATATGAATTTAAAAAATTTCACTTAACATATGCAGTTTATACCATTTCAATCATACATAAATGTTTTGTTTCAGTTTCTATTGTTTCTATCGTTTCCATCATACATACATGTAATCCTCTACCAATGGAGGGCGGATTAGTTTCTCCATCTCTAGGCGTTGCACAACTTCATCTGAAGGGCGAACCACTTCCTTCAGACCTTATACATTTTCTACGGTTGCAATATTTACGTTCTATCTGTGAAAACACATACTCAAAACATTTTTGTATTTTTTCTAAAACATGATTCATAAACAAACTAAACATACTTAAAACATGCAAGCAATCCTAATGTTATGTGATGTAGGCCAAAAAGGCAACACATATGCATACACTACTTACCTGACAATCCTTAGAAATTTATCTCCATCGAAAATCTTAACCGTGGAACCTGAAAAACCTAAACATCAAAAACGTTACATTTGAACTCGCTTGGCATAACTAAACTCTCATTTTCGTAAAAACATCTCAAGTGCAATTAATCCTTTACTGACACCTCAAAACATAATTCTCACGTCCAAAAATAAATCGGAGCTCAATTCCTCATAAACTCTATCCAAATCCATTTCCCTATTCATTCAGGCAATTTATCGAACACTTCACGTGCACATTTTCAATCACAAATTCCTCCCTAATCCGACATCCGATCTCAACAATTCAAACGCCTATATGTCACCCATAACGTCTACTCTATTGTGCCATAGCTAATTCTCAAACCACACTTAGCGATTAAACCTATAAATCCCGAATTCCAATATACATTGAAACGATATATCAAAAACACAAAAATCCAATCCTATATCCGTTTTCAATCTAACAATCAACAATAACTAATAATCCTTCATCAATAATCATCAATACACTCGAAACTATCAATTTCCAATCAAAACTTAAAATTACACAAACCCTAAATTGATAAAATCTAATGAATAACAACCCTAAACTCAAAACTAAACTCATAGACTAGTAGAACCTTACATAGAGTGTTGAATCGTCGAAGAAATTAGAGGAGAAAAGTCGCTGAATCGCCGGCGTGAGGAAGCTTGGCTGAGAGGAGAAGATCGCAGAGAGGGGGGAGAGGGAGAGGGCTACGTGGGAGGGGAGGAGAAATGTGAGGGGGAGGGGATTTTAATATAGTTTTATAAATTTAATATCCTTAATTACCTTTTTGCCCTCCTATAAATCCTTTACTTAACTCGTTAAATAGCCTATCAATTTGGTTTCTCCAAAATTTTATTATTTCTCCAAATATTTTAATTTATTCCTAGGGTTCTAACAAAACTTACCGTTCGCAAAACGAGCATAATTTACTATTTTTACAAATATAACCCCAATAACGGAAAAATCAAACTCAGGTGTTACACTATCGATTTGGGTTTTTAAAAATTTCCTTATTTTTCTAGAAACTCTCATAAATTCATAGGACTCTAATGAAACATCCCGCTCGAGAAAAGACATTAATTTTCTATATTACAAAAATATCCTTTACAGTAGAAACCCGAAAAACCCTGGTGTTAGAAAACGCAGCAAACGAGACCTTTTCTACCTCCTTCACTTTAATAAGGTCAAACAATACTTCCATTGCCCGAACCAACTCCTCGGCTTGGATCGGATCTACGATTCGTCCATCGAATACTGGAGGTTGAAATCGTCTAGATTGCTCCGCACGCTGGCTCTGTGGTGTATTACTTTTTCTATATCCCTCTCGATCTATCAATGTCTCTAGCTGATGAGATTGCCTATCCATATGCTGCACTTGTCGGTCAAGATGTTGGGCTTGTTGGGCAATGAAATCCCTCAATTGATCTATGGTATCATCTCTTTCATCCCTATCGTTTCCTCTCCGAACCATTTTGTTAATCCTATAAATTTGAAAGAAATTTACTCTAAAAATTAAAGAAAACTTATAAACATACTTACAGTTGATGAAGCATGTCCGTGTAGTGGCTTGTGCAATCGAGCATTCTACAGAACCGATTTGAAAACTCGAGAGCTCTGATACAACTAATTGTGGTGACCCCGACCCCGTTAGGGCCGCCACAGCCTAGTTGTGACAATTATTTTATTTACTCCCATTCGTTCCAATAAAATTTTTTATTTTCTCTTTAACATAATAAAGAAAGGACTTAGACAAACAATCATCCTCTATCGACATTTAAGGTCTATCGCAGCTCTTGGGAAGAATTCCATGAATTAGGAGACCTAATCCCCAAACCTATCTCTCATTAGCGAAAGCTACCTACCTCGTTTAGCTGAAGCTCTACCAATATAGCACGGTGCTCTTTTTAAGTGTCTTTCTCCATATTCACTGAACACTTCCAATACCCCACCAGACCTAGTACACAACTAGGTTTTCCGCCTGCTAATTGAATTGAGCCCTAGCATACAGAAAAGAAAGAAGGTCATTAGTCCTTGTAGTCAAAAAGAAGAAAGGCAAACAAGCCCACTTACTATATATAAAGCTTCTTACGAGGAAGCCCTCTGTTACACTAGCCTTAAGCTAATGGTAGACATAAAGATGTATTAGTTCAGGCCCAAAAATATGAGAAAGAGAAAGAGAAGGAAAGAAAGAGCCATATACTATCTAAGCAAGAAGTTCACTGATTATGAGACAGACAAGGTGTCTAGAAAAAAGCTGTTGTGCTCTTCCCTAGAAGTAAGCCTCGCCTACGCCACTACATGTTGAACTATACGACCATGCTTGTTGATTGCAAGGCTTTACTTAACTTGCCCGTTGAAGTCTCTCTTTGAAAAGCCAGCCTTCACAGGCCGAGTTAAGTAAAGAAGGTGGTAAGTGTGAGTCTCAAAGTTCAGAAATAGAATGGGTAAGCCCTAAATGAGTAAGGCAAGGGGCAGGCAATAGCAGACCACCTACGGATCATGTCGTGCCTGACTATGAGCTTGATTTTCTTAGTAAGGGTTCAAGACGAAGCTATTCTATTTGCGGTAGGCGAAGAAGAAGACAAAACTCCTCATGATTGGCAAATGATCTTGAACAGTGCAGTAAATCAGAACAGAACAGAAATGGAGTAGGAGCAGCCCCTTTCTACATGCTATCTTAAAGCTTGTCAAAAGGAGCCCATATTCCCACAGCTGTCAAGTTTAGATTCTTTTTCACAAACAGTAAAGCAGATCTGCTTGTATCACAAGCGCTTCAAAGAAGCGCCCTCGACTTGAGAATCGAAAAGATTGATGTATATGGAGGCATGATCTGATATGCACTTATCATAACTGGTTGAAAACCAAAGATAAGAAGGTCAATCCATACCCAAAAAAAGTTTCTTGAAGATATAAGCCTAAAGTTCAGATGGATTACCTTCAATTATCTGTCAAGGATAAAGAAGAAGTTTGCTGACACATTGGCCACACTAGCTTCCATGATCAGTAGAAGGTATTTCTGTGATGACACGAATATGCACGTATGGGTACGATGGCTGCACGAACCAGAACCCGGATGGCGGTACGTCTGCGCGGGCGAATCGGAAGGTGATAATTCGTAAAAAGGGGGTCGTCACAATCCCACATTGCTTGGGGAAGTATGTGAAAATGAAACATATGTAAAGAAACCCTCCCAACTTAGCAAGACGCGTTTTGGAGCACAATTGACAACGGATCCCATAAGAACTCCGAAGTTAAAAGTGCTTCGGCAAGAGCAATTCCAGGTTGGTGACCTTCTGGGAAGTTCTCGCCAAACAAAGCCGTGAGAGGAGTATATTGGGCTACGGCCCAATCCCCAGAGCGGAAAATATCTTGTTGGGATAAGAGATCATTACAAATGGTATCAGAGCCTGTACCCAACCGGAAATGTGGCCAACGAGGACGTTGGGCCCCCGAGGGGGGGTGATTGTAATGACCCGAATATGCATGTATGTGTACGATGGCTGCACGAACCGAAACCCAGATGGCGGTACGTCCGCGCGGACGAATCGGAAGGTGACAGGTCGTAAAAAGGGGATCGTCACAATCCCACATTGCTTGGGGAAGTATGTGGAATTGAAACATATGTAAAGAGACACTCCCAACTTAGCAAGACGCGTTTTGGAGCACAATTGACAACGGATCCCAAAAGAACTCCGAAGTTAAAAGTGCTTCGGCTAGAGCAATTACAGGTTGGGTGACCTTCCAGGAAGCTCTCCCCAAACAAAGCCGTGAGGGGAGGATATTGGGCTACGGCCCAATCCCCAGAGCGGACAATATCTTGCTGGGATAAGGGGTCGTTACAATTTCAATATGAGTCGACGAATCAATTGGATTGAAATAAGTGTGAAGACATGTAATGCGAGGATTAATCAAGCATTGCTAAATAGTTGTCTAGTCCATAAGGAAAGGAAGAAGGAAGAAAGATCGATCGTCAACGGTTCCAACGTCCGTAGGAACTGTCGAAACTAGAGGACTCTGTAAGACCCTATTTCCTGTCTACCTCTCTGAATCCTCCATTTTTGAAGCAGTAGAGACTCACATTTTAGTTGCTTCATCTGAAAGAGGGCTTACATAAGTACAGTACCAGAAAGTGGCAATAGGCAAATCAAGAGAAATGCAAGAAAAATAGGAAACTGTACATCACCCTTGACTATTCAAAAAATGACCAGACGTACGATCAGATGTATGAGAAAAGTTCGTTTAGGAGCTTGTATCTCCATACATTGTTTACTCTTGAATTGATTTGTGAGATTTACGATCGCTCTTTCCCAATTTAGTCTAGTAAGGGCTCGCTGGTTTTTCAAATCCCTGGAGTATTTAAAGAAAAAATGTGGGATCATTTCTATTTCATAGGGGATTAAGCAAAGTGTTGAGTTCTCTTTTCAAATAAAGGTCTTCTTTCAAAGAACCAGAGTTAGCTGAGTAGCTCGAGCAGGAGTTTCTTAAAAGCGTCAAACCAGAAACAGAATACCTAGGTCGCAAGGCAAGAGAGGACGGAACCCCCACTTCGACTCACCAAGGAGGAGGCCAGTACATTTATCTCATTTCTTCTGGAGTGATATGGATCAATCAATCCTTGGACGGGGTGGGTGGGGGCGTCGGCCCACAGGAAAATGTTTGTGGATGCGACCATGAATCGAAGCAGATCAAAACATTTAGTTGTCAACTGACAAACTTTTCCAAAACATTGACTGCAAACGAAGGATGGCCAGGCCCCAGTCCCAGCGTTAGAGTATTCTCTATTTAATTAATATTATAAGCCTACTCAAATCAGAACTAAACTAGTTGATTTTCTTTCGCTTATCGGCCAGCCAGCTGGCTTTAAGCATCCTTTGCATTTCCCGTTGAGATCCCAAATCTCCAAGTGGGCCCTCTTGGCCACTCATGACCTTGGCTTTTTAGAGAATCTCGCTCCTGTGTCGTGGGACTTGTAGCTCGGCAGTCCTCCAGGTGGGTTTGTTTAACCTTTGAGTTTCGAGTGTCTTCTTGGATAGTTATAGCGGCCTGAGGTTGGCGGCGGTCCCCTGGACATAGTCCTTTAAGGCAGGGGCCGTTTAGTCCATGGTCCATTAGATGGTCGGTGCAAGGCCAGAAATTAGAACACATTGATTCTGCTCGTTCTCGTCCTTCGCTTTCGGGCCTGTCTCTCGGTTTGGTCAGTACTCCATACTATCGTGCAGCGAAGCTTACACTTGTTAACTAATTATGACGGTTCGCCAGGGCCTCTTTCCTCTTTCCTTTTCTGCTCACTCGTAGGCGTCCAGACCCCCACAAAGGGGGAGGGAGTCGACTGAGCATCTTAGCCATTGGCAAGAACTTTGCCCGCATCTGATCCCCAATTCTTGTTCACCCCGGATGATCGTGTTAGGTGAATTTTGACCTCGTACGATCGTGTCGGGTGAGCAATAGCCGCTTCGTCATAGTACTGACTTATGGGCTAACGGGTCACACTTTGGCCAAGTATCCTACAAAGAGACTCCTGAGAGCCAGAAGTATTGAAGGAATGGCCATAAGAGTGGCCGCATCATGACATCGTAAGATGTCTCGCCCGAATGAATTAGTTTGTACTAGAAATGTTAGAAAAAGTGAACGAAAAAAGTAATAAGAAGTGAAAAGGACAGAGACACTTCCCAACCAAAAAGTAAAGTTCCCACTGATGGTATACTTAGTGTAAGCAAGCTCTAAGATCATATCTTTGGAATAAATTGAACGATCGATTACGAGAGCTCGACCAGGTTGGAGAAAGACATTCTTCCTCATTGGGAATTAAATGCATTGGACAAAGAATCACTATGACTTCTTCTTTTCAAGTCGAACTAGCGCACAGGGTAACCCGAATCAGCGAACTCTTTTATACGTGCAAAGAAAGAAGAAAAATCAAGGTGCGAAGCGGCTAACATGGTTGTTAGAAAGAAGCCTCTTTGCATCTCTACTTTATGGTTCTTAGTTCAAGAAACTGCTGTGAATGCTACCGCCAAAGCTGCTAAACTAAAGGAAGTGACATGACATAGTTAATGAGGAAGGGGGGTGCATCGTCAAAATGCAACTTACTTCCTTTGTATTCATCCCATCTAAGATCGAATGAGGAGACTGATTTCTAGATAAGATCTGTAGCGTTTATTGATTCAATCACAGCTGATAAGCATTCAATTGCAAACAGAACACTGGTTTTGTTAATGGAACAGTTAGCAAATCTGTACACCTAGTGGCCTATTCTCTAGCAGTGGATTCTAGACCTGCCGATTCCATTGCAGCTATTTTGAAAAAACTGCCTATTATGTTATGTAAAGGGACCGGCTTCCCATAAAGGTTAATGCCCACGATAATAGGGGATTTGATTTCGAGAAAAAGAAGAGTAAGACGAGCTGCCATAAGATACGAACAGGGATTTGATGGACATATCACATAGAAAGCAGGGATCTTCTTGAATTTGATAGGTAGGGTGAATTGCCACGCTAGGAGTAAAGGAAGGAGTAGGGGCAAAAATACCCTAAGATCGCCTGAAGATGACACAGAAAGACAAAAACACCAAAATAGATCAAACTTAAGATACGACAGCCCACATTAAGCACTTCGGGACTAGGAAATAAGATGGGTTTGCACCTTATCTTAGAAGGTCTTAGCTTAGCCTTAGCACTTTAATGTAAGAATGTAAGCTGGTACTTTTAGGCTTAGTCGTGCTCTTGTGGGTGACATAATTATGTTGCTTGAGGATAAGGTTGCAAGTGGTGAGTAAGCCTTTATAGCTGTTGTGATGACTCATATGTGTAAGTATGTGTATGATGGTTGCACGAACCGGAACTCGGATGGTGATACGTCCATGCAGGTGAACCGAAAGGTGACGGGTCGTCACAATCCCACATCGCTTGGGGAAGTATGTGGAAATGAAACATATGTAAAGAGACCCTCCCAAGATAGCAAGACGCGTTTTGGAGCACAATTGGCAACGGATCACATAAGAACTCTGAATTTAAAAGTGCTTTAGTGAGAGTAGTACCAGGTCGGGTGACCGTTTGGGAAGTCCTCGCCAAACAAAGCCGTGAGGGGAGGATATTGGGCTATGACCCAATCCCCAGAGCGGACAATATTTTTGTGGAATCCGCCATCTCAGATGGGGAATGAAACGTCAAATAGATGAGAGAAGGAAAAATGTAAGTTTATTTATTTATTTATTTCTTCTTTATTTTCGTTCCCTAATTAAAAGCCACGTGGGCAACTTTTTAAACATATTCTTCATAAACCTCATTCTGTGAAAATTTATTCACAGAGACCCCTAACCTGCTGAGAGCGCCTGTAATACCCGGTTGTACGGACTTGTTTATTTTATATTATTATATTATTGATGACATTTTTGTAAATATGTCAAATCAGGTCCGTTTCACAAAAGGAAAGTGTCATTACGATCCTAACGAATAATAAGAATTTTAAGGAATTTACGGAAATTTTCGGAGATCAAACACTATATTCCGAGTAAATACGCTTTTCGTAATGTAAGAGACGTTCTCGTAAAAATAGCAAACGAGGTCCAAATCGCAAACGGACAGTTTTGTTAAATCCTAAATAGTAAGTTAGACTTATTGGTGAAATATGGACGTTTGGAGAACTCAAATCGTTGGACGATTAACGAACCGAAAGACGAAATCAATATAAAAACTAAAGAAGGGCAAAGGTGTCATTTAGTATTTTAATTTAATTATTTTCTATTAAACCAAAAAAAAAACCTCTTCACGATTTTCATTAAAAAAATCAAAAGCTCCAGAGAAGAAAAAAAAGGGAGAAACCCTCACGGCCGCCGGCGATTTCCATCGATCCCGTCCTCCGTTTTCCTCTGTTCTTCCTCCGATCTTCGTCATTTCTTCTCCTCTCGCTACTCTCGGTATGTACCTACAACCTTGGGGCTTTTATTCCGAGTTTTACGGTGTTTTAGCAAACTAGGGTTTCGTTCGGAATTCGTTAAAAACGCGAATTAGGGTTCGTAATTAATAGGTTAGCCTTGATTAAGTATGTATTGAACGTATTGAACGTTATTGGACGAAGAAAAGTCGATTTGCGAAAAAGTTATAAATTGGTAAAATTTCGGGTTTTAGGGGAAAACTCGTTATTTTGGATAATCGAGCTATAATTAATGTTCGAAAAGCTTTAATTAGCTAAGTGAAGAATTTAGGAGAATTCTTTAGCTAAGTTTTGAAATTTGGACATTTATGGTTTAAATTGGTTTTAACTGTGAATGTCGTATTTTTCTCAGACACACGACTCTCGTGGACATAGCTCGTGGTTCTGCGCGCTCGAGGTAAGTTTTCGTGACTTACTTTGACCCAAAGGTCTGCACCATACTTCGTCGTCGTCTAGGGAATACTCGAGGAACTGTTTGTTTTATGTTATTCTGGTTGGGTAGTTAGGTTAGTTGTTTATAGGTTCTGCTTTACTGCCATGAATGTATGTATGTTGTTTGTTTACTTTCCGCTGATATGAACTGTTCATGCATCACGGTTTTCGAAAGTCATGAAAAGGAATTTCTGCACGTGTTTTTAAGAAAAGGAACGTATAACTGAAATGAAATCTGTAACGAAATCTGAATGAATAAACGTAATCTGTCTGTTTCTGGTCATGCGAGATGGGGCTCAGGCACGGCTGTGCGTGTTGCAAGCGTGTACCCCCCCTCTCTAACCCCACGGGGTAGTCCAACCGCCGGACGGGCCCCCTTGGGTTAGTGGGTCGAGGTCTCGGTGACAATTCTGTCTGTCTGTGACGTAATGAATCTGTAATCTGTAATTCTGTATCTGTAATCTGAATCTGAGCATGATTTCTGAATGGCATACGCACGCATGCATCTGCATTTACGTAGCTTACTGAGATTTCAATATCTCATATGTGTCTGTATGGTGTAGGTAATCTCTTAGGCGATATTGAACCAGGTGAGGACGACGTTCCTCCTCCTGACGAGGGATGCAGTTGATGGATGATGGCTGTGGGAGTGCGCTGGGGCAGTCGAGGCGCGATATGACCCGTGGGGATGTATGTCTGGACTCTGGGTTTATTTTGGGATGTTTTGAGTTGATAATTGTATAGTATATTTAGGGTGTTTGGATCTGGATAGGAATTTGATAACGTTTTGGTAAGTGTACGTAAAATGTTTTGGTTTAAACTGTTTGCTGAATGTTTTGAAAACGTTTAATTGGTTTTAGGTTGATACGGTTATGTTTGATGTTTAGATACATCCACGCAGTTGGACTTCGTAAGTCTGCTGTAAGTCGGTTGAGTTAACGTATAAGTTGATTTGGTTTAAAGATGAAAAAATGGTAGAAATGTGAAATTGGTGTAGGAAAAATGGAGGTTGTTGGTCTCTGGAATCGGATTCCAGAGACTTGAAGAATTTACTTTGCTCTCTGGAGAATTCCAGAGAGCAAGTGAAGTGATCTGCTCTCTGGAGAATTCCAGAGAGCAGGTGCTTGGTCGCTGCACAGAGTGTGCAGCGATCGATCTCTGCTGCAGCGCAGAGATCGATCGCTGCGTGCTGCAGCATGATCGCTGCACTAAGTGCAGCGATCGGTCTCTGCTCTGCAGCAGAGATCGATCGCTGCTGGCTATTCTAGCTGCAGCGATCGATCTCTGCTGCAGCGCATAGATCGATCGCTGCCTCAGTGCAGCGATCGCTGCTGCTTTGCGAGGGTAGAATTCCGATTCTGCCCTCCCTTCTTTTATTGTTATTAAAAGTTTTTAATTAAATGTTTTTAAGTTTTATTTAAATAGTTTTAGTTTATGTTTTAAATGATTTACCAAACGAACTTCGATTTCGATTCCGGTTTCGGTTTCGATTTCAATTCTGGTTAACGTCAAGTTTTAAAGTTTATAAAATGTAAAGAAGAAAAAAAAAAAAAAAATATACGGGAAATACGGGTACAGTATTAGGGGTGTTACAGCGCCGCACGCAGAGCAGGAAAAGGGAACCGGCCGGCGACAGGTTAGTTTCTGATTCCTGCAATTTTTGCTTCAAAACATTCATTGCCGTGTTCTCTTCAACCTTTGCTGGACGATTGAAGGCTCGACCCTGGTGCTTGAAATTGGTGAGAAATTTTCCTCTTCTTTTCTATCGTTTTCTTCTTGAAGTCTCGTTTGGATAATAGAACTGTGGTGAGTTTGATGGATTATAGGATATTTGGGAAGGAGATGAAATCCTGCAGAAACAGAATAAAAGAAAAATTACCTTTCATATACCCTCAGATTTTTCCTGCTGCAGAATGAAAAGAACTCTCAGATTTTTTTTAGTAAGATTAATGGGCGATAAGCCTTTTCCTGAATAGACTATAAGATCAAAAATTATATTGCGATGTACTCTGAAATTTTGACTGGGAAATCATTACCGAGAGTTTGAATTGATTTTCAGTGTATAAATATCTCTTCTACGTTGTTGGATTAGCAACAGTTGGGTACTGTTTTTCAATCTATATGGTTTGGGTATTTGTTTTTAGTAAGTAATTTTGATACGGTGGGAAGTGGATTAAGTTGTTGATTTTGGATGAAGAAATAATGAGAATAATAATCAGCAGGCTTTGAGTACGATTTGATGTAGACCATCTTTGAGGATAAATTAGGAGATAAGTTAGCCCAAAAATTAATGCAGGATTTTACTTTTGCTAGGTACCAATTTACTGAATTAAAGTATGAATCATCGACTCGGACACTTGGATATATATTGAGTACTGATCTGTTGTAAGTTCAATTGAGGTAGGGATTTATTTTATTTTCGGTTAAGTATTATTATTTTTAATTCATTAATTAAATTCACTTATTTGGCATAAACTGTTCATTTAATTTTGTGTTATTGTATTTTCACACACTTATCAACTGCATTATTTCAATCATTTATAAAAATTGTGTGGTTTTAACTAGAAGTAATAGGACAGCTGAAGAGCCGTGTCCTTTGGCGCGAAACCCTAAACCTGATCAGGGTAATTATGGCGTGCGACTGCCTGATGTCGATGTTTTGGCCTATGGCCCAGTGTGCTCGGGGTCCATGAGAGGCCCCATTTTCACCGATCATCTATTTAAATTGAAAACTGCATTTTATTAAATTTCTGCATAATATTTTATAACTGCTGGAAATAAACTCTATCCCTATTGAGTTTAGTCGACTCACCCCAAACGACTACTTTTTCAGGATCGAATCAAAAGGAGTTCTAGTTATCAGCAAGGGATCAAAAACTTTCTTTAAGTTTCATTTTAATTTTCTTTTGAGGTTAGAGACTTTTGAGATTGTAAGTCGTATGGTATTTGGATATTTTGTTGGACGTATATCATCACATTATCTGGTGTCTCTTGTTGGACCTGTTTGATTTATATTTTGGACCCTGACTTTATGTTAGTTTATAAACCCTTCCGCTGTATGTTCTTTTAAGTGAATGAGATTTAGGGTCGGATGATCTAGCCCTTTTCGGGTCGGGTCCTTCCCCGTTCTGTTGCGGGTCCCCTTTGGGGCGTGACAGAAAAAAATGGTATCAGAGAAAGGTTGCAATCTTGAAAAGTGACACTTGTAGGATAGATTATGTGATGATATACAAGAATTATTATTGTACAAAAAGGACGTATTTTGACCTTAGTCGTAAATTACTTTTTTTCAGATTTACGAAAATGCCTCCAAGAAGAGTCCCTAGGAACCAAACTCCTGCAGCACCTACTGTGCAATCAGCTGAATCGCAGCCTACTTATCCGATAATAGCTCTCCGAGATGTACTGCAAGATTTAACTCAACGACGCGGCAATCAGGACGTAGAGGACCGCCGCATGACTTACTTTATGCAGTGGGAGCGGATGAATGTACCGGTGTTTGTGGGTGATGCTGACCCTCAAGTTGCAGAAAATTGGTTAAGGGTGATTCATAAGAAGCTGACAGCCCTGAAGGCTACAACAGATTATTGGGTTGGATTTGCAACTTATCTATTTGAGAAAATGGCCGATGTTTGGTGGAGGTCTCTGAAATTAGACTACCCTAAAGAGGATATGATTTGGACACAGTTTGAAACTCTTTTCAGAGACAACTATTGTAATGCTGAGCATCGCCAGAAGATGATTGCGGCGTATCATAAATTGGAGCAGGAAAGTCTCACCGTGCTAGAGTATTATGCCAAGTTCATGGAATTCTCTCAGTATATTAATCACATGGATCCGGTGGATATGCAGGTCAAATTTCGAATGAATTTGAGGCCTAAGATCAAACACCATTTATCAGGTTTTGCATTCAAGACTCTTTCTGATGTTGTTGCTGCTGCCCAGCGTGTTGAGGCAGATTTGGAAGAACAGTTTGATGTATACAAAGGGAAAGGGAAAGATGATCAGCACGTGGGAGACAAGATAACAAAGAAGGACTTTAAGAAAGGGAGAAACCGTGATGGTCAGAATCAAGATAACTTTAGCAGATCCTCTGACACTACACCTTATTCTAGTGGGCGTTCTGGATCATATGTTTGTCATACTTGTGGACAGCCTGGACATTTAAGAAGGAATTGCCCTACTAATCAGAAATCTCAAAATAATTCAGCACCTTCTCAGACAAATATTAGCAGGTCTGGCTTCGGAGATAGCAAGGGATTTTCTGGTCAGGATCCGCGTAATCAGCATCAATATCAGCCATCTGGTACCAACTTTCAGAAGTCTGCTGGATATCAACAGAGCTCTGCTTCAAACACCATTCCTGCTGTGACTCTGAATTGTATGACTACTGCTAACCCTAGTTCATCGAGGGGTGGATTCGGAGGTGGTAATAGAGGAAAAGGAAAGATGACTGGTCAAGCTTATGCAGTTGCGGGATCTGAGCTTCATGATTCATCTGACCATGGTGTTATCGATGGTATGATTTCCTTATTTAATACCATGATGCATGTCTTGTTTGATACTGGAGCAACGCATTCATTTATTTCTACATCTTCTGTTCATGCTTTAGACGTAGCCATAGAAAAACTTGACAATCCCCTTATTTTGAGTATTCCTATGAACAAGAAATATGAAATGAATCACATTGTTCGTTATGTGGCTATTATGATTAATGAACACGAGTTACTTGCTGACTTGATAGTTATGCCTATGGATCAATTCGATATGATTTTGGGTATGGATTGGTTAAACTTTTATAAGGCTATAATTGACTGTCATCAGAGAAGAATATCCCTTACATTGGAGGATGGAAAGGTTTTGGTCCATCCGTGTAATGCCCGTATATTCCCTGTTAATTCTATTTTACGAGCTTGTTTGGGAGGTCGGAGGAGATTGGAACTATATGGGAGTGTTTTTGCTATTAGTGACAATCATTTTATCGTCGAGCATGATTCTGATATATCAGTGGTTTGTGATTACCTTGATGTTTTTCCTGACGATTTACCTGGGTTGCCACCCGATCGTGTGATTGAGTTCAGTATTGACTTATTACCTAATACAGCTCCAATTTCAACTGCTCTGTACCGCATGGCTCCTGCTGAGTTGAAGGAGTTAAGAACCCAACTAGATGATTTGCTGGACAAGGGTTTTATTCGGAATAGTAATTCGCCGTGGGGATCACCCGTCTTATTTGCAAAGAAGCAGGATGTTTCGCTTCGGTTGTGCATTGATTATCGTAAATTAAATCATGTGACAGTCAAGAATAAATACCCTCTACCAAGAATTGATGACCTATTTGACCAGCTTGGAGGATCAAAGTACTTCTCAAAGATCGACTCGAGATCTGGTTATCATCAATTAAAACTTCGTGAACAGGATATTCCGAAAACAGCTTTTCGCACTCGATATGGACATTTTGAATTCCTGGTACTTCCGTTTGGACTGACTAATGCACCAGCAGCTTTTATGGACCTGATGAATCGAGTTCTTCGGCCTTATCTTGATCTGTTCATGGTAGTATTCATTGACGATGTTTTAATATATTCTAAGTCTCGTGAGGAGCATATGGAACATCTAAGAATTGTCCTACAGACATTACGTGAACACCAGCTATTTGCAAAGCGAGAGAAATGTAATTTTTTGATGGCAGAAGTGAAGTTCTTAGGTCATGTAGTCTCTCAGAATGGCATTTCAGTAGACCCCATTAAGGTCGAGGCAGTGTTAGAATGGAAACCACCTAAGAATGTTACTGAAGTACGGAGTTTCTTGGGTTTGGTTGGATATTATCGACGGTTCGTCAAAAATTTTTCTTCTATTACTATTGTAATATCCGGCTTGTACGGATTTTTGATTTAATATATGATATTCATATTTTATTATATAATGACATTTTCATAAATATGTCAGATCAAATCAGTTTCGCAAACGGAAAGCGTCATTTCGATCCTAACGATTAATAGGAATTTTAAAGAAATTGTGAGAATTTTTGGAGATTAAACGCTATATTCCGAGTAATTACCTCTATCGTAATGTAAAGGACGTTTTAGTAAAAATAGTAAACGAAGTCCGTTTTGCGAACGGATAGTTTTGTTAAATCCCAAATAGTAAGTTAGACTTGTTGGTGAAATAAGGAAGTTTGATGACCCCGAATAGTTGGACGATTAACGAACCGAAGGACGAAACAAAATAGAAATAAGAGCTAAGGGCATTTTGGTAATTTGTCAAACCAAATTATATTAAAAATCAACTTTTCTTTCCTCTCCCTCACTTCTTCTCCTTCTCTGTTTCACAAAAACGACAGAGAGCTTTCTCTCTCGGCCGCGAGCGATTCTCCTCCGTTCCGACCTCCGATCGACTTCCGTTCTTCGTGATTCTTCCTCCAATCGCAATCTTAGGTATGGATCTATGATTCTATAGCGTTAGTTTTCAATTCTCGGATCGTTTTAAAGTTAGGGTTTCGTTAGGATTTTATTAGAAATCGAGATTTAGGGTTCGTAATTAATAGGTTAGCTGTAATAAAGTATATATTGGACATATTTGATGTTATTGGACGAAGTTAAATCAATTTGTGAAAATGTTAAAAAAGTTAGAGATTTTCGGGTTTTTGAGGAAAAACTCGTTAATTGAAGTTTTGGATCATCGAGCATGAATTAGTCGTTTGAATGTCTCAATTAGATGAGTTAGAAGTTTTAAGGAATCCTTTAGTTAAGATTTGTGATTTGGACGTCAATAGCTTAAATTGGTTTTAACGACAAATATCGTGTTTTGCCTCAGACACACGACTCCCGTGGACAAAGCTTGAGATTCAGCGCGCTCAAGGTAAGTTCTCGTGACTTACTCTGACCGATTGGTCTACACCGTACTTCGATTTAGCATCGAGGATCTTGGAGGATTGATTGTTTTAACTGCTTTGGTTGGGTAGTTAGGTTTAAACGTTTTGTAGGATATTTCATTTACAGTTTTGATGGTACGCATGCTTGTTTGTTTACTTTATATTGAACTGTCCATGCATCACGTATTTTAACTTGGCATGAAAACGAATTTCTGCACTGCACGATGTTTTCTGAAAACCATGTGGCCTAGAAATTGGGGGCTCTTGATCTATCGTGCGGGCCGATTAAGGGTCTGGCCGATACCACATCTCATGTACTGTAATTAATGAATGTAATCTGTTATCTGGTCACGCGAGGTGGGGCTCAGGCACGGCTGTACGTGTTGTAGGCGTGTACCCCCCTCCTCTAACCGCACGGGGTAGTCCGACCGCAGGATGGGCCCCCTTCGGTTAGGGGGATGAGATCTCGGTGATATACTGTCTGCGACGCTCTGTTATGCATGATTTCTGAACTCCATATGCACTGCACGCATCTGCATTTACGTAGAATTTACTGAGCCTGTTATCTCATAGGTGTCTGTATGGTGTAGGTGACAGTTTAGGTGACATCGAGCCAGGTGAGGACGAGGTTCCTCCTCCGAAAGTCTGGTGCAGTTGACGGAGAATGGCCCGTGGGAGTGTGCTGAGCAGTCGGCGCGTTTTGACCCGTGGGGATGTCGGTGTAAGTATTTTGTGGGATCTAATGGATGATACGTATGTATAGACGAACATGTTTGGATATGGTTAGATGTTAGGTTCATATTTGATGTTTTAAACGTTTTTGGAAATCTGTTTATAATCGGTGTTTTGATAGTTTTTACTGGAACTGCTTGGAATTTGAAACAGGAGGATTAGACAACTTTTAAACGTATCCATGCAGTTCGTTTTTAAGAAGTTTTATCGCGTTTAAAATATTGTGTTATTTGAGGAGTTGTTGCTCTCTGGAATCGGATTCCAGAGAGCAGATCAGATTGTGGTTTTTCTCTCTGGAGTTTCCAGAGAGCACTTGGAAAAAAAATGGCATAAGAGAAGTGATGAAGGTAAGCGATCGAAGGAACAAGGATCGCTGCATGCTGCATGATCGCTGCACAGGGTGTGCAGCGATCGATCTCTGCACAGGGTGTGCAGCGATCGATCTCTGCACAGGGTGTGCAGCGATCGATCTCTGCAGCATGCAGAGATCGATCGCTGCATGCTGCATGCTATGCAGCGACCAGTCGCTGCAGCAATGCAGCGACTAGTCGCTGCACGCTGCAGCATATGCAGCGTTCAGTCGCTGCATGCTGCAGCGACTGGTCGATGCCCCTGTGTTTTTAGGGCCGGAGAGTTATGCCCTCCCGATTGTTTTAATTGAAATTAGTTTTTAATTAAATAGTTTTAATTGTTTTATTAACAATTTTATGTTTGTTTTAAATGGTTTTCCAAATAACACTGACAACTTCAATTCCGATTCGGTTTCCACTTAAAGTGTAAAATAAAATGAAAAATTTATACGGGTAAATGGGTACAGTATTAGGGTTGTTACAATTATGGTATCAGAGCCCCCGGGTTTTAAATTTGGTTCTGTAGACTGCTCGACTGCACAGCCACTACGCGGACATCCTTCATCAACTGTAAGTCTGTTTTATAGCTTTATTCGATTTTGTTTCTTAGGATTATCTGTTTAATTTGTTTTAGGCTTGATACACTATGACTCGAGGAAGAGATCCTAGAGATGACGCGCTAGATCGATTTACAGAGTTGATAGATCGCCAGTCTCAGCATATGGAGCGGCAAGCGCAACAGATTACAGACTTAGTGAATCGGGAGAACCAGAGAGCCCACGATTTGATAGTTCCCAATAACCAGGGCATGCAGAAGTTTCAGGGCCTACGGCCTCCAGTATTTGATGGTCGATCATCAGATCCTACTGTTGCTGAGGAATGGATCCGAGTTATGGAGGATATGTTAGCTTATGCCGAGGTGGGGAACAGGAGCAAGGTGGCGTATGCTACCTTTCACTTAGCGATGGATGCCCGATTCTGGTGGGATTCGATCAAGGTGACGACGGATGTATCTATTATGACTAGGGATCGGTTCAAGTTTCTATTCTTCGATAAGTATTTCAGCCGCACAGTGAGAGTGGCCAAGAGGAACGAGTTTATGCAGCTTAAGCAGACTGGTTCAGTTGCTGATTATATTCGGAAGTTCGAGGCATTATCCAGATTTGCACCTCGTCTTGTTAGAGATAATGAGGAGAAGGTGCACCAGTTTATGGAGGGACTTAATCCGGAGATCCGGATGCATGTGGTTGTCTCAGGTATTATTGATGTACCCTTTTCTGACATCATAGCTAGAGCCTTGGATATAGAGGCTGCCAGAGCTACATGTGTTAGACCGAGGGAGCCAGCTAAGGGCTTCTTCCGTGAGATATGACCTCAGTCGCAGAACCGAGGTTTACAGCCTAGAGCGCAGCCCCAGCAGCAGCCGAGGGGTGTGAAGAGACCTCTTGAGGGAGGTATTGATCGTGGTAAAGGGAAGCAAGTGCAGGGGGCTTCTCAAATACCGTGGTGCCCCATTTGTCAGAGAGAACACAGTGGTGAGTGCCGCGTTGGCACTAACCGAATCTTTAGATGTGGGGAGCTTGGCCATTACGTCAGAGATTGCCCAAAGCCTGGCCGAGACCAGTTAGGTGGAGATCAGAGGAGAGTGACCCCGAGGATCTTCGCATTTATAGAGCCAGCCGATGTTGATGACGATGATCAGCCTGTCGTGATGGCATGTACTATTCTGATTATGGGTACAGCTGTATTTACTTTGATGGATACAGGAGCTACGCACTCCTTTATATCGATTGCTTGCATGTCTAGACTGAGATTAGTGCCAGAGTTAGCAGAGTGCAAATATAGTGTGATGTTGCCCTCAGGAGAGCGTATGCAGTCACGTCAGATTGTGCAGGGCAATATTGTCTCGGTTGGAAGTAATACCCTCTATGCTCGCCTTATTGTTATGTGCATAGAACACTATGATCTGATCTTAGGGATGGACTGGCTAGCACAGCACTTCGCCACCATCAATTGTCGATCCGGGATGGTGACCTTCCGACCCCCGGGTAAAGCTGAGTTTTCTTATCAGGCGATGAACAGATTGAGTAGCTCGCCTATTTCTTATTCCATGATGGTCAATGAGCAGTTTAAAGGTGCGTGCTCTATTTATTTGGCCTCTGTATTTGATTGTCAATTGCTCAGCGGAGAAAAGCCAAGCGACATTCCTATTGTTAGAGAGTTCTCTGGGATTTTTCTTGATGACCTTCCCGGGTTACCATCGGACCGGGAGATTGAGTTCACTATTGATGTATATCCTAACTCCGCACCGAGGTTTAACAACCCATACCGGTTGGCACCAGCCGAGTTGAGAGAGTTGAGGACTCAGCTTGATGAGTTATTAGAGAAAGGTTTCATTCGACCCAGTGTTTCACCCTGGGGTGCGCCTGTTTTATTCGTCAAGAAGAAAGACGGGACCCTCAGGATGTGCATTGATTACAGAGAGTTGAACAAATTGACGGTGAAGAATAAGTATCCACTGACGCGGATTGATGACTTATTTGATCAGCTACAGGGTGCCCGAGTATTTTCCAGAATCGACCTGCGCTCGGGTTATTATCAGCTGAAAGTCCGGAGGGATGATATTCAGAAGACGGCATTCCGAACGAGGTATGGGCATTATGAGTTCCTTGTTATGTCTTTCGGACTTACTAATGCCCCTGCAGCGTTTATGGATCTGATGAACCGTGTCTTCAAGGAGTATCTGGATAAGTTCGTGGTGGTTTTCATCGATGACATCTTGATTTACTCTAAGACAAAGGAAGAACACGAGGACCATCTAAGGATCGTTTTACAGATTCTGAGTCAACGCCAGCTGTATCCAAAGTTTTCGAAGTGCGAGTTTTGGCTTGACAGAGTGAGCTTTCTTGGCCATATTATATCATAGGACGGAGTTTCTGTGGATCCGAGCAAGATTCAGGTGGTCAGAGATTGGCCACAGCCGAAGAACGTACGTGAGGTGCGTGGATTTCTCGGATTGGCCGGTTATTATCGAAAGTTTATTGAGGGATTCTCGAAGATCGCACTTCCTCTTACACGATTGACTCGGAAGAACGAGAAGTTTATATGGTCGGCTGCTTGTGAAGATAGTTTTATGGAGTTAAAGCAGAGATTGACCACCGCTCCTGTACTGAAGGTGTCAGATACGGTATTTATTGCGATGCATCTGGAGTGGGACTCGGTTGTGTATTGATGCAGGAGGGGAGAGTTATTGCATATGCTTCTCGGTAGTTGAAGCCGTACGAGCAGAATTACCCTACGCACGACCTTGAGTTAGTAGCTGTGGTCTTCGCACTGAAGATATGGAGACATTATTTATATGGGCAGCAGTGCGAGATATTTTCTGACCACAAGAGCCTGAAGTACTTATTTACGCAGAAGGAGCTGAACATGCGACAGAGACGATGGCTTGAGTTCGTCAAAGATTATGATTTCGACATCAAGTACCATCCGGGGAAAGCGAATAAGGTTGCTGATGCCTTGAGTAGAGTGCCTTCTGCGAGTCAGCCTTCACTAGCAGCGATGTCAGTTACGCTGCGGTCTGAGATTGAGAGATTCGATGTGGAGATAGTGGCTGAGTTGTCCAGTATGCTCGCCAACATTTCTCTCAGGCCGACTATTCTTGGTCGTATACGTGAGGCTCAGCAGAGTGATTCGGAGTGTATGGAGCTTCGATCAAGTATGACTTTGGGAGACTCGTCGGATTTCCATTTATCTGATGATGGTATTCTGAAGTTCAGGCATAGGTGGTACGTGCCTAGTGACGAGGATCTGAAGAAGGAGATATTGGCCGAGGCACATTCTTCGGCATATTCTGTACACCCGGGGAGTACCAAGATGTACCGGGATTTGAAACAGCACTTCTGGTGGCCGAACATCAAGAGGGAGGTTGCCAAGTACGTTGAGACCTGTTTAGTATGTCAACAGGTGAAGGCAGAGCACCAGAGACCGGCCGGAACGTTATTACCACTGCCGATTCTGGAGTGGAAGTGGGAGCAGATCTCCATGGATTTCATTGTGGGGCTCCCGAGGACTACGAGAGGCCATGACGGTATTTGGGTTATTGTGGACCGATTGACAAAGTCGGCCCACTTCTTATCTGTGAGGATGGCATCGTCCATGGATCAGCTCGCCGAGCTTTATGTGCAGGAGATTGTCAGACTGCATGGCGTGCCAGTTTCTATTGTCTCAGATCGAGATCCGAGATTTACATCGAAGTTCTGGAAGAGTCTGCACAAAGCTATGGGGACTCAGCTTAATTTCAGCACGGCATTCCATCCTCAGACTGATGGTCAGACAGAGAGGACGAATCAGATTCTTGAGGATATGCTCAGAGCTTGTGTGCTGGAGTTTCAGGGCTCGTGGAGCCGCTATTTACCTCTGATTGAGTTCTCGTACAACAACAGCTTCTAGGCTACGATTGGCATGGCTCCATATGAGGCGCTGTATGGTCGCAAGTGCAGGTCTCCGTTATATTGGGACGAGGTTGGCGAGGCCAGCATTGTTGGTCCAGAGATTCTACAGCAGACGACAGAGAAGATTGCCATTATCCGACAGCGTATCGAGGTAGCTCAGAGCAGACAGAAGAGCTATGCTGACACTAGACGGAGAGAGCTAGAGTTTGAGGAAGGTGACGAGGTCTACCTTAAAGTTTCTCCGTTCAAAGGCGTTGCGAGATTTGGAAGGAGGGGTAAGTTAAACCCTCGTTATGTGGGGCCCTTTCCTGTTCTGAAGAGGATCGGGAAGATGGCGTATCGACTACAGCTTCCGGCTTCTATGGAGAGTATCTACGATGTATTCAACGTGTCTATGCTTCGGAGATGTTTACGTGATCCATCGCACGTCGTGGAGGCTACAGAGATCGAGGTACAGCCTACCTTGACTTACGAGGTGGGGCCGGTACGCATTTTGGAGTATTCCACCAAAGTCTTACGCAACAAAAGATTTCACTGGTCAAAGTCTTGTGGCGCAACCACGAGGTGGAAGAGGCTACGTGGGAGCGACAACAGGATGTGATGACTAAATATCCTGAGCTATTTGTATGATTTAATTTTGTGGATAAAATTCTAAATAAGGTGGGTAGAATGTAATATCCGGCTTGTACGGATTTTTGATTTAATATATGATATTCATATTTTATTATATAATGGCATTTTCATAAATATGTCAGATCAAATCAGTTTCGCAAACGGAAAGCGTCATTTCGATCCTAACGATTAATAGGAATTTTAAAGAAATTGTGAGAATTTTTGGAGATTAAACGCTATATTCCGAGTAATTACCTCTATCGTAATGTAAATGACGTTTTAGTAAAAATAGTAAACGAAGTCCGTTTTGCGAACGGATAGTTTTGTTAAATCCCAAATAGTAAGTTAGACTTGTTGGTGAAATAAGGAAGTTTGATGACCCCGAATAGTTGGACGATTAATGAACCGAAGGACGAAACAAAATAGAAATAAGAGCTAAGGGCATTTTGGTAATTTGTCAAACCAAATTATATTAAAAATCAACTTTTCTTTCTTCTCCCTCACTTCTTCTCCTTCTCTGTTTCACGAAAACGACAGAGAGCTTTCTCTCTCGGCCGTGAGCGATTCTCCTCCGTTCCGACCTCCGATCGACTTCCGTTCTTCGTGATTCTTCCTCCAATCGCAATCCTAGGTATGGATCTATGATTCTATAGCGTTAGTTTTCAATTCTCGGATCGTTTTAAAGTTAGGGTTTTGTTAGGATTTTATTAGAAATTGAGATTTAGGGTTCGTAATTAATAGGTTCGTTGTAGTAAAGTATATATTGGACGTATTAGATGTTATTGGACGAAGTTAAATCAATTTGTGAAAATGTTAAAAAAGTTAGAGATTTTCGGGTTTTTGAGGAAAAACTCGTTAATTGAAGTTTTGGATCATCGAGCATGAATTAGTCATTTGAATGTCTCAATTAGATAAGTTAGAAGTTTTAAGGAATCCTTTAGTTAAGGTTTGTGATTTGGACGTCAATAGCTTAAATTGGTTTTAACGACAAATATCGTGTTTTGCCTCAGACACACGACTCCCGTGGACGAAGCTTGAGATTCAGCGCGCTCAAGGTAAGTTCTCGTGACTTACTCTGACCGATTGGTCTACACCGTACTTCGATTTAGCGTCGAGGATCTTGGAGGATTGATTGTTTTAACTGCTTTGGTTGGGTAGTTAGGTTTAAACGTTTTGTAGGATATTTCATTTACAGTTTTGATGGTACGCATGCTTGTTTGTTTACTTTATATTGAACTGTCCATGCATCACGTATTTTAACTTGGCATGAAAACAAATTTCTGCACTGCACGATGTTTTCTGAAAACCATATGGCTCAGAAATTGGGGGCTCTTGATCTATCATGCGGGCCGATTAAGGGTCTGGCCGATACCACATCTCATGTACTGTAATTAATGAATGTAATCTGTTATCTGGTCACGCGAGGTGGGGCTTATGCACGGCTGTACGTGTTGTAGGCATGTACGCCCCTCCTCTAACCGCACGGGGTAGTCCGACCGCAGGATGGGCCCCCTTCGGTTAGGGGGATGAGATCTCGGTGATATACTGTCTGCGACGCTCTGTTATGCATGATTTCTGAACTCCATATGCACTGCACGCATCTGCATTTACGTAGAATTTACTGAGCCTGTTAGCTCATAGGTGTCTGTATGGTGTAGGTGAGAGTTTAGGTGACATCGAGCCAGGTGAGGACGAGGTTCCTCCTCTCGAAGTCTGATGCAGTTGACGGAGAATGGCCAGTGGGAGTGTGCTGATCAGTCGGCGCGTTTTGACCCTTGGGGATGTTGGTGTAAGTATTTTGTGGGATCTAATGGATGATACGTATGTATAGACGAACATGTTTGGATATGGTTAGATGTTAGGTTCATATTTGATGTTTTAAACGTTTTTGGAAATCTGTTTATAATTGGTGTTTTGATAGTTTTTACTGGAACTGCTTGGAATTTGAAACAGGAGGATTAGACAACTTTTAAACGTATCCATGCAGTTCGTTTTTAAGAAGTTTTATTGCGTTTAAAATATTGTGTTATTTGAGGAGTTGTTGCTCTCTGGAATCGGATTCCAGAGAGCAGATCAGATTGTGGTTTTGCTCTCTGGAGTTTCCAGAGAGCACTTGGAAAAAAAATGGCATAAGAGAAGTGATGAAGGTAAGCGATCGAAGGAACAAGGATCGCTGCATGCTGCATGATCGCTGCACAGGGTGTGCAGCGATCGATGTCTGCAGCATGCAGAGATCGATCGCTGCATGCTGCACGCTCGAATCGCTGCAGCGATCAGTCGCTGCAACATATGCAGCGACTGGTCGCTGCCCCTGTGTTTTTAGGGCCGGACAGTTATGTCGTCCCGATTGTTTTAATTGAAATTAGTTTTTAATTAAATAGTTTTAATTGTTTTATTAACAATTTTATGTTTGTTTTAAATGGTTTTCCAAATAACACTGACGACTTCAATTCCGATTCGGTTTCCGCTTAAAGTGTAAAATAAAATGAAAAATTTATACGGGGTAAATGGGTACAGTATTAGGGGTGTTACAACTATGCCATTAACTCAATTGACCAGGAAGAATATAAAATTTGTTTGGGATGATAAATGTCAGATGGCCTTTGAAGAGCTTAAGAAGAGGTTGACTACTGCACCAGTTTTAGCAGTGCCTGATGAAAGTTTACTGCATGCAGTATATGCAGATGCTTCTGGAGTTGGTTTGGGATGCGTTTTAATGCAGCAAGATAAAGTAATAGCATATGCATCTCGACAGTTAAGGACGCATGAGCGGAATTACCCTACACATGATTTGGAGTTAGCTGCTATTATTTTTGCCTTAAAAATTTGGCGAAGTTACTTATATGGAGCTAAATTTGAGATATTTTTAGACCATAAGAGTTTAAAACATCTATTTACTCAGCGTGATATAAATCTCCGACAGTGTCGATGGATGGAGTATATGAGAGATTATGATTTTAAATTAGAGTATCATCTTGGAAAAGCTAATGTTGTAGCTGATGCCTTGAGTCGTTACCCTCAAGGGTCTCTTTCTAGTCTTTTGTTAGAAGATTGGAAGAGGTGTATGACAATAGACGATTATGAACTGTGTTACCAAGAAGATAATCAAACAGTTCGAGTATTTAATTTGGTGGCTACCCCCACACTCTTTCAACGTGTTAAAGATATGCAGAAATTTGACGATGAATTGAAAGAAAGACTTGAGAAAATCCGATTTGGTGAACAGTTTGACGGTTGGCAAGTTAGTTCTGATGGATTTTTGTTATTTAAAAGGCGAGTTGTGGTGTCGAAAGATCCAGAGTTGAGACAAGCCGTTTTAACAGAAGCCCACAAGTCCAAATTTGCTATACACCCAGGTAGCACAAAGATGTACCATGACTTGAAACGTCAGTATTGGTGGGTTGGAATGAAACGAGATGTGGTAGAATATGTTTCCCGATGTTTGGTTTGTCAACAAGTTAAGGCTGAGCACCAGTGACCAGCTGGGTTATTGCAGCCCTTACCTATTCCTGAGTGGAAGTGGGATAAGATTACCATGGATTTTGTAACAGGTTTGCCGAGGACAGTACAGAAATTTGATGCCGTGTGGGTGATTGTTGATAGATTGACAAAGTCGGCAAAATGGACCATTCCTTGACTAAGTTAAGTAAGTTGTATGTTGAAAATATTGTTCGCCTACATGGTATTCCTTCGAGTATAGTTTCTGATAGAGATCCGAGGTTCACATCAAAGTTTTGGAAAGCTCTCCAAAAAGCCTTGGGCACCGAATTGAATTTGAGTACAGCACACCACCCTCAAACAGATGGTCAGTCGGAGCGTACTATTCAGATTCTTGAAAATATGATGAGATCATGTGTTTTAGATTTTGGAGATAGTTGGGTAAACCATTTGCCTTTGGTAGAATTTGTTTATAACAATAGTTACCAGACCAGTATTGGAATATCACCTTATGAAGCTTTATATGGAAGACCTTGTAGATCGCCTTTGTGTTGGGCTGAGACCGAGGAACGTGTTACCCTTGGACCCGATATGGTTCGAGAGACAACTAAGAAAGTTCAAATGATTAAAGAAAGATTGAGAATAGTCCAAAGCCGCCAGAAAAGTTATGCTGATCTTTCGAGAAGAGAGGTCGAGTTTGAAGTAGAGGACTTTGTATTTTTGAAAGTAAGACCTCGTCGTGGTGTAAGTCGTTTTGGTGTGAAAGGAAAATTAGCTCCCAGATATACTGGTCCGTTTCGAATCATGGATCGAGTTGGTCCAGTGGCTTACCGTTTGGACTTACCACCACAGTTGAACTACGTTCATAATGTCTTCCATGTTTCTATGTTGAGGAAATATATTTCTGATCCATCACATGTCATATCTTGGACCGCAGTACCTATCCAGGAAGATGTCTCCTATGAGGAGGGGCCTGAGAAAATTTTAAGCCGAGACATCAAAGTACTGCGACGTCAGGAGGTACCCTTAGTAAGAGTGCAATGGAAGAATCACAGTGAAAGAGAAAGTACTTGGGAACTTGAATCGGAGATGAAAACAAAGTATCCCCAATTATTTAGTGATATAACCTTAACTGATTCAAATTTCGAGGACAAAATTTTATTAAGTGGAGGAGAATGTGGAATCCGCCATCTCAGATGGGGAATGAAACGTCAAAGAGATGAGAGAAGGAAAAATGTAAGTTTATTTATTTATTTATTTCTTCTTTATTTTCGTTCCCTAATTAAAAGCCACGTGGGCAAATTTTTAAACCTATTCTTCATAAACCTCATTCTGTGAAAATTTATTCACAGAGACCCCTAACCTGCTGAGAGCGCCACACGCAGAGCAGGAAGAGGGAACCGGCCGGCGACGGGTTAGTTTCTGATTCCAGCAATTTTTGCTTCAAAACATTCATTGCCTTGTTCTCTTCAACCTTTGCGGGACGATTGAAGGCTCGACCCTGGTGCTTGAAATTGGTGAGAAATTTTCCTCTTCTTTTCTATCGTTTTCTTCTTGAAGTCTCGTTTGGATAATAGAACTGTGGTGAGTTTGATGGATTATAGGATATTTGGGAAGGAGATGAAATCCTGCAGAAACAGAATAAAAGAAAAATTACCTTTCATATACCCTCAGATTTTTCCTGCTGCAGAATGAAAAGAACTCTCAGATTTTTTTTTTAGTAAGATTAATGGGCGATAAGCCTTTTCCTGAATAGACTATAAGATCAAAAATTATATTGCGATGTACTCTGAAATTTTGACTGGGAAATCATTACCGAGAGTTTGAATTGATTTTCAGTGTATAAATATCTCTTCTACGTTGTTGGATTAGCAACAGTTGGGTACTGTTTTTCAATCTATATGGTTTGGGTATTTGTTTTTAGTAAGTAATTTTGATACGGTGGGAAGTGGATTAAGTTGTTGATTTTGGATGAAGAAATAATGAGAATAATAATCAGCAGGCTTTGAGTACGATTTGATGTAGACCATCTTTGAGGATAAATTAGGAGATAAGTTAGCCCAAAAATTAATGCAGGATTTTACTTTTGCTAGGTACCAATTTACTGAATTAAAGTATGAATCATCGACTCGGACACTTGGATATATATTGAGTACTGATCTGTTGTAAGTTCAATTGAGGTAGGGATTTATTTTATTTTCGGTTAAGTATTATTATTTTTAATTCATTAATTAAATTCACTTATTTGGCATAAACTGTTCATTTAATTTTGTGTTATTGTATTTTCACACACTTATCAACTGCATTATTTCAATCATTGATAAAAATTGTGTGGTTTTAACTAGAAGTAATAGGACAGCTGAAGAGCCGTGTCCTTGGGCGGGAAACCCTAAACCTGATCAGGGTAATTATGGTGTGCGACCGCCTGATGTCGATGTTTTGGCCTATGGCCCAGTGTGCTCGGGGTCCATGAGAGGCCCCATTTTCACCGATCATCTATTTAAATTGAAAACTGCATTTTATTAAATTTCTGCATAATATTTTATAACTGCTGGAAATAAACTCTATCCCTATTGAGTTTAGTCGACTCACCCCAAACGACTACTTTTTCAGGATCGAATCAAGAGGAGTTCTAGTTATCAGCAAGGGATCAAGAACTTTCTTTAAGTTTCATTTTAATTTTCTTTTGAGGTTAGAGACTTTTGAGATTGTAAGTCATATGGTATTTGGATATTTTGTTGGACGTATATCATCACATTATCTGGTGTCTCTTGTTGGACCTGTTTGATTTATATTTTGGACCCTGACTTTATGTTAGTTTATAAACCCTTCCGCTGTATGTTCTTTTAAGTGAATGAGATTTAGGGTCGGATGATCTAGCCCTTTTCGGGTCGGGTCATTCCCCGTTTTGTTGCGGGTCCCCTTTGGGGCGTGACAATTTTGCTGGAAAAAGTGGTCGTTACAAATGGTATCAGAGGCTGTACCTAACCGAAAATATGGCCAACGAGGACGTTGGGCCCCCGAGGGGGGGTGATTGTGATGACCCGGATGTGTAAGTATGTGTACGATGGCTGCACGAACCGGAACCCAGATGGCGGTACATCCGTGTGGGCGAACCAAAAGGATACGTTTAACACCCGGTCCTTCGGCTTTACGAGATTTTGGAATGTAATGGTATTTTTGTAAATATGTCAAATTTATCCTGTTTTGCAAACGATAAGTTTTGTTAGAACTCTATAAATTTATTGGAATATTTGGTGGAATAAGGAAATTTTGGAGGATCCAAATCGATAGGCGAAATGATGAAAAAGGTGAAACGGGAATTGAGTGGCAAACTTGTAAATAGGAAGAACAATTTTTATAAAACATAAAATCCTCTCTTCTTCTTCATTTCATGTAAAACACATCCAGGGAGGGTTTTCTCACCAAAAATTGGCGTTTTTTCCTCCTCCTTCACGGTTCTTCACGCTCAGCCAACGATTCGTCCTCTGGCGATCGATTTTCTTCCGAGTTTTCTTCCTAAATCACGACCCTAGGTAAGATTCTATTCTTTTGGGACATTAGTTTCTGAGTTTTATGGATTTAAACAGTTAGGATTCGTTTAGGGTTTTCGCCGAAATAGTCAGGTTATGCTAAAAATCATTAAGGTTAGCACATTTGAGGCTTTTGATCTAAGAATTAGAGCTTTTATTGAAGGTGGTGTGAGTTTGATGGATTTAGGTTAATATTTGGAATTTGGAAACTTAAAAAAAAAAAAAGACTCCATTAATGGAGGTTTATGACCCGTGAGCGTAAATTACTCGACGAAATGTCCGAGAGAAGAAAATTAGAATTTTAGGAAATTTCCTTTAGTTAGGATTTTTGTTAGTTTGTAAAATTTAATGGTTTAGGTTCGATTTTAATAAAGGACGTTGTGAAATGTTCTAGGTGAACAAAGCCCGCAGACGGAGCTCGGTGCGCTAAAGACGACAGGTAAGTTCTCGTGACTTACTGTGGCCGATTCGCCTACACCATATGTCGAGTTTTGTTTGTTGAGGATTGTTGGTGCCTTGAATGTTTATATGTTTTGGTTGGGAAGTTTAGGGTTAGTTTGTTTTATAAGAAATGCTTGTTTGGTTTTGATGTTATACACGTGCTTTGTTTTATGTTGCGTATTAAATTGCCATGCATCATCGTTTTGCAAATGTCATAAAAAATGGATTTATCCACGAGTTCATGAAAGAAAATGAAATGACACGACTTAAATAGACGACTGAAATGAGATGACTGAGTCGATTGAAATGAGATGACTGAGACGATTGAAATGAGATGACTGAGACGACTGAAAGGAGACGACTGATACAAAATGATAAATAAAATGAATGAATGGAATTAATGAAAATTGCATATACATGTTCATGCACTGTCATTTACGTAGAATTTACTAAGATTTATCTCATAGGCATCTTTATGGTGTAGGTGAACTCGATACGGTGAGGAGGGCGTTCCTTGAAATGAGATGACTGAGACGATTGAAATGAGATGACTGAGACGATTGAAATGAGATGACTGAGACGATTGAAATGAGATGACTGAGACGATTGAAATGAGATGACTGAGACGATTGAAATGAGATGACTGAGTCGATTGAAATGAGATGACTGAGACGATTGAAATGAGATGACTGAGACGATTGAAATGAGATGACTGAGACGATTGAAATGAGATGACTGAGACGATTGAAATGAGATGACTGAGACGATTGAAATGAGATGACTGAGACGATTGAAATGAGATGACTGAGACGATTGAAATGAGATGACTGAGACGATTGAAATGAGATGACTGAGACGATTGAAATGAGATGACTGAGACGATTGAAATGAGATGACTGAGTCGATTGAAATGAGATGACTGAGACGATTGAAATGAGATGACTGAGACGATTGAAATGAGATGACTGAGACGATTGAAATGAGATGACTGAGACGATTGAAATGAGATGACTGCTCTCTGGAATTCGGATTCCAGAGAGGTTGCCGATCGATCATTCGAAATGGCGATTGATTGGCTAGGTGAAGTTTTGCTAAGTGTTTTAGTAAGGAAAACATCAACTAAAAACATCGACCCATCAATAAGTAGTATGGTTGATGTCGGGCAGTAGTTTGTGGCTATGCGGTTAAGTTTTCTTTGAGAAGTTTGGTTGATGATGTCGACCGATTAGAGAAGTGGTTTCTGTTAAGTTGATAAGTTTTAATAGTTTTAGAACGAGGTCATCGACCATTTAGTAAAAATGTTCGATCGAGGGCATAAGTCTGTTAAGTGTCCTACCAAAGGAAACGTTGACCGAAAATGTCGACCGATTTTACCCAAGAGGCCATTTCGACCGATCTCGTTAGAGAGGCCATGTCGACTGATCTCGTTACAGAGGCCATATCGACCGATCTCATTACAGAGGCCATGTCGACCGATTTTACCTAGAGACCATGTCGACCGATCTCGTTACAGAGGCCATGTCAACCGATCTCGTTATAGAGGCCATGTCGACCGATTTCAATAGAAGTAACCTGCCGACACCTGTTTAAAAGTGTCATTCCCCACTGTTTAAATTGAAGAAACCCAAGAGAAACGCTTAATTCTCTACCTGTCTATATTGTTTTAGCATTGACACCTAAGTTTAAAAATTTACTGAGGTTTCCACAATAAGATAGACTTTCGACTGAATGAGTTAATTGATTTTAAATGAGAAGATTAAATGAATGAAATGGATTGGTTGAAAAGTTCAAAATTTTATGACATTTATAGGCTTAATATTTAGGGTAAATTAAGGGCTGTTACAGTTATGGTATCAAAGCTCCTGGGTTTTAAAATCGGTTCTGTAGACTGCTCGATTGCACAAGCCACTACACGGACATGCTTCTTCATCTGTAAGTATGTTTTTAAGATTTCTTTGTTTTGGTTTCTTAGAGATATTGCCTTTAACTTTTATAGGTTTACAAAATGGTGCGTCGAGGGAATGATAGAGATGAGAGAGATTATACAATAGATCGACTTAGAGAGTTCATTCCCCAACAATCCCAACACCTCGAAAGACAAGCACAACATATGGACAAACAAGCCCAACAGCTTGATACACATATAAATCGTGAAAGCCTTGGAACTCAGAAGGTGGCGGCTCCTAGTAATCAAGAAATGGAGAGGTTCCAAAAGTTACAACCCCCGGTGTTCAATGGACAATCTTCAGATCCCTCTTTAGCTGAGGAGTGGATTCGAACTATAGAGGATATGTTGGCATATGCGAATGTAGAGGATGGGGAGAAAGTCACTTATGTCACCTTCCATTTGGCTCTGGATGCTCGTTTCCTGGTGGGATACGATCAAGGCAACCACAGATGTGACCGTGATGACGTGGGAGCGGTTTAGAACCATATTCTATGACAAGTACCTCAGCCGCAGTGTGAGAGTGGCTAAAAGAACGGAGTTTACGCAACTAAAGCAGACTGGTACGGTTACGGAGTATATTCGGAAATTCGAGGCCTTATCTAGGTTTGCATCGTGCCTAGTGAGTGATAACGAAGACAAAGTGCACCAATTCATGGATAGACTAAATCCAGAAATCCAGAAGAGCATCATAGTATCTGGAATCTTGGATGTACCCTATGCCGATATTGCAGCAAGAGCTTTGGAGTTTGAGGCTGCAGAACTGACATGTGTTAAACTGAGAGAGCCGACTAGAGGATTCTTTCGGGAAATTTAGCCTCAACTTCAGAATAAAGGCTGGCAACCGAGGGGACAACAACAAGTACAACAACAAAGAGGCGTTAAGAGGCCTTATGAAGAAAAGGGCGAGCAGGGTAGACGAAAGCAAATCCAGGAATCTACTGAGAGGCTCGTATGCCGAAAGTGCCAGAAGGCCCATTTTAGCGCTTGTAGATTGGGGATGGACCAATGTTTTAGATGTGGCGAGGTAGGCCACTACGCCCATAATTGTCCAAGAACAGTTACCGATCAGAAGAGGGTTGCCCCGTGACTATTGGCCTGTATTGAACCTGGTGACGTTGACGTTTTATCTTAACGGTTAATGAAATGAATGACATTGGGATAGAGACGTAGTATAGAATGAAGATTTGAAGGCAATAATTGTACGATAGATAAAAATAGGCTTGAAAATAGAGAGATAAGAGAATGGTAGAAGGTGTGTAAGAAGGGATTTCTAGGTGAACCTCGAAGAGAATACGGTAGGTTAAATATAGGATGATATATACCTTATAGAAAGAGAGTTATGCATTAGTAGGATTACCATTACTTAACCATAAGAAGTTGTGCACTTAGAGTTTAATTACCATTAGAGGGATACAATGTATAAGGTATAAGATTTAAGTAGATAGAAACTGGACTCTGGTTGACAAACCCTTAGAGTTTTAGAATATGACACTTCTAAGGTAAATTCAAAGCTTAGATATGAAACTTATTGAGGAATACCCTAGATTGTCGAGGTACAACAGTACGTCTAAGTGAATAGAAGACCTAGTAAGAACTCGTATGATTTAGATCCGTATGAGGTTGAAAGTATTTAGACGAAAACAATATTTGAAGGAGAAGTGGCTTTTACTTGGAAATTTTAGAGGACGTGATTGATCAGTACTGAGTTATGGATGAAAGATTGAGGCGTAGTTTATGCATGTTCGTACTAGCCAATGCCCGTGAAGAAAATAAAAGGGTAAGATTTGAGAACTTAAGGAGATTTGGATTAAGAATGTGAACTTAACTACAACAAGTTTACAAACAAGAAGGTTGTGGGACGAATAGTTGTAAGGAAATTGAGAAGAGTGTTCAGAGCCCGGGTAGGAAGAACGGAAGAAGGTAGATCAGTTAGAAAAATTTTATGGGAATAAATCTTATGAGAGATTACGTATAGTTATAAGTATCAAGATCTTAGGAATGATTGGAAGTAATGATATGTGGGCTTAAGGATAAGTGAAGAAAATTGGATAAATTAAAAAGGGAGGAGTTTGAGAGTTTAAGTGATGATTGACTAAGTGAAGTCAATGGACGTATGAGTATGAGTGATTGAGCGATAAAGGGCATAGTTGGAAGAGTTTAGAACTTTGGGGATGTAGAAATCGTCAGTACCCGATAGGTGGTTAAGGACATAGTGTAATCGAGGATGACATTACAACCATAAGTACGAGGGTAGCATTTGAACAAAATGCGATGTTTATACAATTTTATTCATAAAGGAATGAGGATTTTAAGAGAGTTGCGACGTTAGCACCCAGTTGGACTCATTGAGACCTCAAGGTATTTTGATGATTTGGTTTGCAAGGTATATCAATGGAAACTTAGTTGAGGAGCCTATGACGAAATAGTCGCCAACAATCGGCGAGTTACCTAGGAAAGTATGTGACCAAGAGATACTATTGATAAAATAGTTAGGAGGGATTATTATTAGAGAAAATGTAGAAATGAAGTGGCATCCATTCCGATTACGTACAGAGTCGATGAACTTACGCAGAAGTTTGGGTTACAACCTAACAGTAGGAAGAAATTTTTAGACGTTATTTGATCTAACTAACGTTAGGAAGTTTGGACATAGATGCGATCTAAAGGAATAGCTAAGAGAAAACTCAATGGAAGAAAAGTTTGAAGTTGCTTCATAAGGAAGTTGAAGACTCGAATTAGGCTTTAATCGGGGAAACTCGAATATAAGGCCGAGTCAGAAGAGTAATGAAGTTTAACTTATGGACGATTAAGTGGAAGCTAATATGCATATAAAGTGTTTATGTGCATATAAATGCAGTTGGGTTATTCAAATTGGAAACGTAGAGTTCGCTAGCACGCGATGCATAACCAAGGGCTTGATTAAGCAAATCAAACATAGTGGATATGGTTGGGAGACTAATGTTACGACAGTTGGTTTTAGGGATTTTGTTTAGAACCATAGAGGTTGATCATAAGTATGGATTGGATCGCAGTATAAAGCTGCAAGGCTTAAGACGATAATAACAAGGACTATAAGCTAAGTCAAATTTTGAGAACAAAATGTTAATTAAGGTAGATGGAATGTAACACCCGGTCCTTCGGGTTTACGGGATTTTGGAATGTAATGGCATTTTTGTAAATATGTTGAATTTATCTCGTTTTGCAAACGAAAAGTTTTGTTAGAACTCTATGAATTTATAGGAATATTTGGTCGAATAAGAAAATTTCGGAGGATCCAAATCGATAGGCGAAATGATGAAAAAGGTGAAACGGGAGTTGAGTGGCAAACTTGTAAATAGGAAGAACAATTTTTATAAAACATAAAATCCTCTCTTCTTCTTCATTTCACGTAAAACACATCCAGGGAGGGATTTTGTAACGCCCCGAACCCGCCCGGCTCGGGACGCTACGTTTGCAAATCAAACCCACGTTTAAAACATCGTTTAAAATAGTTTTCGTAAATTTTACGACTCGTTTTCGAGTTTTTCCAAAATTCATTGGAAAACGGGCCCAAAATAGGTTTAAAATACGTCGGAAAATATCGGGTCAAAACATCGTAGAAATCGAGAAAATTTCAGAAAAAAATGAAATTCGGACTCAAAGGGGCGCTGGGTGCCGCGCGCACACAGGGCGCCGCGCGCACGCCCCGAGTGTGCTCAGCCGCGATCGATCGTGCTTTTTGCCCGATCGATCAGACCCGCTCGGGCTATTTTCGCCCAAAAACACCCCGGCTTCGATCGATCGCGCCCCGGGCCCAATCGATCGGGCCGGCTCGGGTTTTTCTCACCCAAAACACATCAAAAATGCCCAATTTGACCTTCCCTCACTTTCCTCCACATTTCACCACCCCGAACATCTCCAAAAATCACGAAACTTAAACCATACCTTCCCGACACCCAAATCTTCAAATTCCGTAAAAGTTTTAGAAAACAGACTTCAAACGGATATTAATAAAAATAGCTAACTTAAACCCGACGTTGTTTATTTTAAAGCAAAACGGACGGCATCACATCTAAAATTTTTATAAAACCAAAACCTGAAAAGAAACGACATTCAAACTCCAAGTCAACCAAATACATTTCTCACAAAACTAACCATAAAACCTCCACGACTGCAATACAAACCACATCCCAAGGACTAGGTCGAAGCGCCCCGACAAATGGCCTGCACTGACGAGCTCCGTGGATCCCCAACTGCCCCTAGTCCTGATTCTCTCTCTGCAGCTCACCTGCAAACGCTCCGTCACCTACACCACAGAACACACAAACACACGTAAGCTTACGCTTAGCAAGTAGGTATAACAAATATAAACAAGCACAATGCACACACCCCCACATCTAACTCTAACACAACAATAAAACACCACTCAACATGACAACACAACACTACCCTCAGAAAACTGCCTGCATCGAAAGATGCCTTACTCTTTCACCGACTATCACACGACATCCCAATGCAACTCAACAAACCAACTTAACTCAACACGACAACACGACCAAACAATACAAGTTGCCCGCACCCGAAAGGATGCCTTAGTTGCCCGCACTGAAAGGTGCCTTAGTTGCCCGCACCGAAGTGCCTTAGTTGCTTGCCCCGAAGGGCCTTAGTTGTAACGTCCCGAGTTATCTGAACCCGGTTCGTCACACCATGCCCGTACATGACTAAAAATTTCAATCATATTTTTTTTTTTAAACTTGCAGCGGAAATCGTTTAAGTAACAATCAAGTTAAACGAGCCTAATGTACAATGCTTGAATGCTCAGTAAAAATTTTGGGGAATAATCGGCAAAAGGAATGAAGGATTAGATCGCAAAACACTTCATAAGTTTCAAAAGTCAAATGCATCACCCGCTGAACAAAGTCAACAAAAGGGGCTGAAGCAGAAAATGGAAGACATCATCCAGTGGCAAAACGACAAAATGCACTCTACATCTTCTGATGACGTCAGCACGCATCTGCCGATGAGTTTACTGAGACATCATCCGATAGACTTAAACCTACACCTTCCGATGACGTCAGCACGCATCTGCCGATGAGTTTACTGAGACATCATCCGATAGACTTAAACCTACACCTTCCGATGACGTCAGCACGCATCTGCCGATGAGTTTACTGAGACATCATCCGATAGACTTAAACCTACACCTTCTGATGAAACAAGTTACACATACCGATCGCTAAACGACAAAGTTTGTTCTATATCATCTGATAGCTTCCACTGAAGACATCTTCCGATAAACAACAGAACAACAACTTAACCTACAGAAAATAATTCACTCACTTCACTGAAACCATTCAAAAACATTTCAAACCATTACATTACTAAAAATTCAGTGAGTGCCAACATTAAATCCCAACAGACACTATTAACAAAAAGGAACTCAAAACGTATTCAAAATATCAGAATCACTTCTGTCATGAAACTCAACAAATTTAAATTGAAATACTGTCAACTAAACTTTCAGATTACTGACACCAGTTAACCCGCCTCATCAGTTTACCAGGCCGAAACATGAATGTGCTCCTCCAACCAGCCTATCCCTCGGTGAACTCAGAGAATTCACCTGTAGTATCCTTAACACCTACATCACAAAACTCATCTATTAGCCTAATGCTAAGTAAGTAAAGCAGTAATAAAATGCATTGCTGAATCATAAATTCCTAAACATGCAATTTCTACTTTCTCATCTCAGTTGCATACACGTACGTTCATAAACTGATCTGATCCCTTGGTTCCCTTGGGAGTGGGATCAATTCTCCCAATGTCATACATCCTCTACTCGATTAAGGGGCGGATGAATTCCCTTAATAGCTGATCTGATCCCATGGTTCCCTTGGGAGTGGGATCAATTCTCCCAATGTCATGCATCCTCTACTCGATTAAGGGGCGGATTAGTTCCCTTAATAGTTTGTCTGTCACATTCAGTTCATACCTTACCATTCTTACATGGAAATTCATTTTCGTAGTCTTTCAAAATCATGATGCATGACATACAAAATCATTCACAAAATGCACAACCCTACTGTTTTGTGATGTAGGCCCGAAGGCACATGCATACTTTACTTACCTGGATTCCTGGAACTTGTTCGGTTACCACTACTCGGGAAGCTCTGTACACCTAATATCATAAGCAGAATACCGATTAGATCATCACTAACCTTAACCTTATATCGTTAAGAAACCTCAGGAGCTAGTTTGGAAACTCTGGTTATCGAACATTCTCAACACTAAACCCGAACTCAACACACTCGCAGCCTCATTAAAATACACGCATTGTACTCTCTCTGCTATATAGCGACTAAAATCTCAAGATAACAAAAGGAAAACTTACCTAGTTTAAAGGAGAATCAGGCGAGGGAAAATTGCCTAGAGAGCTCGACTGCTTGAGCTGAAAACCCAAAGAGGAAAATGAGGGAACAGTTGCGGCTAAACCTCATTAAACCCTCCCTTAAATGTGTTATCCACAATAAATTGCAATTTACCATCTTGTCCTTGCTCAATCACTTGTTAACCTAATCACTAAATCACCCATATTACAATTATAAAACATTCTCTATAAATGGAAAAAGGTAAATCGGTTAATGGAAACCGGGTGTTACATAGTTGCCCACCCGAAGGGCCTTAGTTGCCCGCCTCGAAGGGCCTTAGTTGCCTACACCGAAGTGCCTTAGTTGCCCGCCCCGAAGGGCCTTAGTTGCCCGCCCCGAAGGGCCTTAGTTGCCCTCCCCGAAGGGCCTTAGTTGCTTGCACCGAAGTGCCTTAGTTGCCCGCCCCGAAGGGCCTTAGTTGCCTGCACCGAAGTGCCTTAGTTGCTCGCCCCGAAGGGCCTTAGATGCCCGCCCCGAAAGGCCTTAGTTGCCTGCACTGAAGTGCCTTAGTTGCCCACCCCGAAGGGCCTTAGTTACCAGCCCCAAAGGGCCTTAGTCTTTAACCGAATACCACGCCAAACAATACAACACAACACACAACACACTCAACAACATGACACAACCCAACATGACAACACAACACCTCACGGAAAACAATGCAACACAACACACAATGCAACACAACACACAACGCACTCAACAACATGACACTAAGCAAAACAATAACTCAACGTACACGAAGTAAAGCAATAACAAATAACCCTACCGTCCTATGGTGTAGGCCCGAAGGCGAAAGGATAACACCCAATACTTATCTGAACGCTCGGCGTCTGCTTGCACACTTCTACCGGTCAAATCACTCGTCCGACGACCTAAAATAACGAAACTTAGTTTGATAAACCATCAATAAAATCTACAACTTCTTAAACCTAAAACTAACCAACACCTAAACACATTTCAATATTAAAACCCAAAAACCCGATTTTTGTACAATTTTGATCGTCAAACTTCAAACGGTCATAAGTCCCTCGTTTCTCAACGGATTTTGACGTGCCACCCCAATTCGGAAACCTCTACACGTCTACTATCCAGTGATATGCCTTAAATTTACTAAACAAAACACTTGGCCAGTCCGAAAAACCCCCAACAGAATCGGCATCCTTTTTGCATAAAACCCAGTTTTGTGTAAATAATTTCCAATCCATAATCTAATCACTCCAACAACCTAAACTAACATATCTAAGGCTTAATTAATCAAAAGAGGAAGAAAACCCCCAATTGAAAACCAAAATTCGGAATCCTTCTTTTAGGGTTTTCAAACCCTCACTAAAGCCTTCTAAAACACCATAAAAACTCTTCCAAACTTCATCCCATAGCACATAAACCAAAACCCATGAGAAATTACCTTGAAATCACTTGAGAAAATTAAAGAACAAGGGAGGGGAAGCGTCGGCTATGGAGGAAAGGAAGAGAGGCGATGGAGAAGAAGAAAAATGAAAAACCTAACATTAAATACATTTTTGTTTCTTTTTTTTTAATTAATTCATTTATTAACCAAGTGCATTTACCTTTAAACCCTTCCTTTTTCTTTGAGTTTCCAACGCCACAACCAACCTTTTTCATCCATTTCATTCTCTTATTTCCTTCACACAAAAAAATCCCATTGGTTGTTTGACTTTTCAACTCTCTTTATGTTGAATTGTCAAACCCCTTTTTGTTTTCTCTTCTCATCTATTACACTTCAATGCATACATCACACTTGAATAATTAAACCCTCCTAATACGTCTAATCATAGGCTACGCACGTAATAGGAAATTCTCGGGTGTTACAATTTTCTCTCCAAAATTGGCGATTTTTCCTCCTCCTTCACGGTTCCTCACGCTCGGCCAACGATTCGTCCTCTGGCGATCGATTTTCTTATGAGTTTTTTTCCTAAATCACGACCCTAGGTAAGATTCTATGCTTTTGGGACGTTAGTTTCTGAGTTTTATGGATTTAACGGTTAGGGTTCGTTTAGGGTTTTCGCCAAAATAGTCGGGTTATGGTAAAAATCGTTAAGGTTACCACATTTGAGGCTTTTGATCGAAGAATTCGAGCTTTTATTGAAGGTGGTGTGAGTTTGATGGATTTAGGTTAATATTTGGAATTTGGAAAATTTAAAAAAAGAAAAAAGACTCCATTAATTGAGGTTTATGACTCGTAAGCGTAAATTGCTCGACGAAATGTCCGAGAGAAGAAAATTAGAATTTTAGGAAATTTCCTTTAGTTAGGAGTTTCTTTAGTTTACGAAATTTCATGGTTTAGGTTTGATATTAATAAAGGACGTTGTGAAATGTTCTAGGTGAACAAAGCCCGCAGATGGAGCTCGGTGCGCTAAGGACGACAGGTAAGTTCTCGTGACTTACTGTGGCTGATTGACCTACACCATATGTCGAGTTTTGTTTCTTGAGTATTGTTGGTGCCTTGAATGTTTATATGTTTTGGTTTGGTAGTTTAAGGTTCGTTTGTTTTTTAGGAAATGCTTGTTTGGTTTTGATGGTATACACGTGCTTTGTTTTATGTTACGTATTAAATTGCCATGCATCATCGTTTTGCAAATGTCATGAAAAACAGATTTATGCACGAGTTTATGAAAGAAAATGAAATGAGACTACTTAAATAGACGATTGAAATGAGATGACTGAGACGATTGAAATGAGATGACTGAGACGACTGAAATGAGACGACCGAGACCACTAAGACGACTGATACGGAATGATAAATAAAATGAATGAATGGAATTAATGAAAATTGCATATACATGTTCATGCACTGTCATTTACGTAGAATTTACTGAGATTTATCTCATAGGCGTCTTTATGGTGTAGGTGAACTCGATACAGGTGAGGAGGGCATTCCTCCGATAGATGAACATGTAGGTTGAAGAAGGGTGCCCGTCGGAGTGCGCTGAACAATCGAGGAGATTTTGAGCCGTGGGGACAACGTGTAGGTATTTTGAGTAAGTTAGGTGAAGAATGTATAGATAGTGTTTTAGGTTGATTAGAAAACTAGTTGAAGATATTCTGTTGATAATATATTTAGGATAGTTTTATGGAAATACGTATGCAAGGATAAGTCGTTTAATGTGAATGCCATGATATAGAATGTATAGGAAATGAAGTTTTTAATTAGGTGATTATTAGATTGAGAAATATAAGAAGGTAATAGTGTTTTATTATGAAAGTGTTTAGGTGTAATTTGATAAAAAAAAAAAAGAAGGGAGGGAGAGTGAAGTTATGAAGTGTGAAGGGTAAGGGATGCAGGGAGAAATAAAAGCAGCTCTTTAGAATTCCGATTCCAGAGAGGTTTCCGATCGATCGCTTGAAATGGTGATTGATCAGCTAAGTGCAGTTCCACTAAGTGTTCTAGTAAGGAAAACATCGACCGAAAATATCGACCCATCAATAAGTAGTTCGGTTGATGAATGTAGCAGTAATTTGTGGCTATGCGGTTAAGTTTTCTTTGAGAAGTTTGGTCGATGATGTCGACCGATTAGAGAAGTGGTTTCTGTTAAGTTGATAAGTTTTAAAAGTGTTCGGTCGAGGTCGTCTGTAACACCCAGAATTTTAAGAGAAAATAAAATAATAGGTAATTGTTTAATAAATAATTGTTTTAAGTAAATTAAAAATAAAAGTGAATAAGTTTGGTTAACCTGATTGGTTAATTAATTTTGATTCGGGCACTTCTAGTGAAATTAAACCGAGGGTTATAAATTGATAATGAGATTTAATGAAATTCGAAATGGTCGAAAATGAGAGAGTAAAACGGTAATTAACTAGTTTAAATTAAAGAAATAGTTTTAGTTTTATAATAATAATAATAATTATTATTATTTTAGTTTTTATAAAATAAAACAAAACAACAGAATTGGTTCTGTTGTTTTGTCGAGCCCGAGCTCCAGCCCGAAGCCGAGAGAGACGACAAGGGAGACGGCGACTCTCCTCCTCCGACGACGGCGACTTCTCGCCGTCCTCCGGCCAGACAACGGCGACGTGAGGCTCCGGTTCATCCTCGCGCACGAACCGACGGTAAGCTCCCCTGTTTTGGTTCGGTTTTCACCCGGTTTCGGGATTGTTCGTGGCCGACTGTGACGAGCCGGTTTTGGCTCCGATCGCCAGCCGTTTTAGGTCACTTCCGGCGTGGGTTTGCCAACCCTAGGGCCGGCTATTGTCAATTGGCTGTGGAGTGCCCGAATTGGGCGAAAATGCAGTGAGGCCGAATTAGGGCTTAGGGTTTTCTTAAATGGAAACTTCGATTTTAGGTTAGATATTGTTAATTGGATGTTAGTAGGATAGATTGGTGAAGAAATTGAAGGAATTTGATGAAAAATTGAAAAAGTGAAATTTTGGGAAAAAGGGGCAGTTCGGGTTTTGCCTAAATTGACCTAGCTCGGGTCGTTTGTTTTGAAATTCGTTTTGGCAGATTAAAATAGGTTATTAGATGAGCACGTGGCCGCTGGAATCGTTCGATTCCGATAACCGACGCGAAAGTTAAGCGCGTTCGAAGTTTTAGGTCGGTTTTTACCGAACCCGAATTAGTGGCCCATTTAATTAGGTTTCAATTGGATTAAGCTAGAAATAGTAATTAGAGATGTTTTCACAAAAATGAGAGTTTAGATATGCCCGAATGAGAAAATGGAAATTTTAGGAAAGAATTTCCTTAATTAGGAGATTAGTTTAAGTTTGAAATTAGTTTAATTAGAATTGATTTTAATGTCTTTTGTTTATGAAATGCTTTAGGTGAAGACGACTTTTGGACGGTGCTCGGCTTACTACGGACGCCAGGTAAGTGAGCGTTAGGCTTTCCGGCCACTAAGGCCCTACGTCGTACAATGTAGATAATGTTGATTGTTGTGATGTGAGTGATTGTAGAGGTTGGTGGAAGACGGGTAGTTAAGGAAAGATTGACAGTTAAGTAGTGCCTTAGTATGTTAGTGCTCATGTGATAGGTTTTCTTTATGTGTATGTTAGTGCTCATGTGATAGGTTTTCCCTATGTGTATGTTAGAGCTCATGTGATAGGTTCTTCCTTACATGTATGTCTCCTCATGTATCATGTTTTCTTATAGTGCATACGAACGGTTTATGAACATGTTTTTATGAAAAGTTAAATGAATGATGAATGTGTCTTCACGGGACTATATGAATGATGAATGTGTCTTCACGGGACTATATGAATGATGAATGTGTTTTCACGGGACTACACGGGACTATATGAATGTTTTCACGGGACTACGTTTTCACGGGACTATATGAATGTTTTCACGGGACTAAATGGATGTTGTTTTTATGAATAAGGAAAGATGTTTTACGAAACGAAACGGTTTTATAAATGTCATGCATATAGGTAATGTTATGTTTAGCACGCTCCTTACTAAGCATTAGGCTTAATGTAGTTATTGTATGATGTAGGTGACAGGTGTGAAGATGAGAGTTCCTCATGATGACAAGGAATAGGCGGTCGACGGATTGTGCTCGTGGCGACGGTGTGTGTTTTGGCTGGATGATCTAATGGCGTGCCTCGAACTGCTTTATGATAAAAAGAAAAAGGGATGTGAGTTAGCTTTGTTGATTAGAAAGGTAATGGATATTACGTAGTACAGTTAGGTTTATTGTTTAGGAAATTCTATAGTGGCTGTAGGTTGAAGTAATGCTATTTCGAATGATTTGAAAATGTATATCTTTGGTGATGCTTTAGGAAATTCTGTGTTATGTTAGATGTTTGTTTTAAAGATTTGATTTGGGTTTTATTTGATGATTTTAGGTGATTTATGACTGTATGTGGATCGGATGTGTTGATAGAAAAACGTATGAAAGTAGAGTCTTTGATGTGTATGATGTGGTATTAGATTGTTTAGAATGTGAAGTCTTTATTTTGGTGAATATACTGGAACTGTTTGGGCATTTTAAATGTTTGGTCATTTTAAAACAGGTATGGATACGCTCGATTTTTAGAGCGATCCACGCAGTTTGTTTTCTTGAGTATAGGTTATATTAGTGTCGTGTTTTAATTGATCTTACTTTAATTGTTTTAAATGTTTTATTTGTTTTAAGTTATTAATAGTTTTGAGTCTAGTTTTAAATGTTTTAAAAGTCAAAAGTGTTTTACGCTCAAATGTTTAATGTTTAAGTCAAAGTTAGTTTTCTTTTAAAGTGTTAAGTAAAAACGAAATGAAAAAGTTAGATGAGAAATGCGAGGGCTTAGGTAAATGATTATGTCACGGGAAGTCCGTGGCGGCCCTGATCGGGTTGGGGTCGTCACATCGTCGAACATTCAGTAAAAGTGTTCGATCGAGGGCATAAATCTGTGAAGTGTCCTAGCAAAGGAAATATTGACCAAAAATGTCGACCGATTTTATCCAAGAGGCCATGTCGACTGATCTCGTTACAGAGGCCATGTCGACCAATTTTACCTGAGAGGCCATGTCGACCGATCTCGTTACAGAGGCCATGTCAATCGATCTCGTTATAGAGGCCATGTCGATCGATTTCAATGGAAGTAACCTGCCGACCCCTGTTTAAAGGTGTCGACCCACACTGTTTAAATTGAAGAAACCCGAGAGAAAAACTTAATTCTCTGCCTTTTCTTTATTGTTTTAGCATTGACGCCAAGTTTAAAAATTTACTGAGGTTTCCACAATAAGATAGACTTCCGCTGAATGAGTTAATTGATTTTAAATGAGAAGATTAAATGAATGAAATGGATTGGATGAAAAGTTCAAATTTTTATGACATTTATAGGCTTAATATTTAGGGTAAATTAAGGGCTGTTACATGACAGGTCGTAAAAAGGAGGTCGTCACAATCCCACATCACTTGGGGAAGTATGTGGAAATGAAACATATGTAAAGAGACCCTCCCAAGATAGAAAGAATTTTTTTGGAGCACAATTGACGACGGATCCCATAAGAACTTCGAAGTGCAAAGTGCTTCGGCGAGAGTAGTACTTGGGTGACTGACTGGAAAGTCCTCACCAAACAAAGCTGCGAGGGGAGGATATTGGGCTACGGCCCAATCCCCATAGCGGACAATACCTTGTTGGGAAAAGGGGGTTGTTACATCTACCCCCCTTGAAGTTGGCAAAAACAATCCATCAGATTTTTGAAAAGCTGTCTAAAGCTAGAAAGTCAGATAGTTCAAGCAAAGGAAGGTTCATAAGAGTCTATGTGCTTTTTCTCAGCTAAAGAGAGTTCAAGGGCCTAAGTGAGTTCAGTTCCATCCAGTGAACTAGTTTCAATCCTAGTTTCGAGTCATGCATTTCTAAGTGATCAAAGGTAAGATTTATCCTTTGTAAACTCATCCAATTGAATTTCTAGGCCTTAACCAAGCTCATTGCCTTCCATTCTTACTTGCATCTCTTAGAAGAAAGCTTAATCGAGTGGTCTTTCTCTTCCATCTAATGTGTGAGAGTGACCTGCCAGCGAGTTCGGTTCTCTTCGTCAAGTAAGTTCTCAAAAAGCAAGTTAATTCGTCTTCTTAGGCACTTACGCAATGCAAGGTAGAGGGCATGCGAAGTCTTTGAAATCCATCTTGTCATCCTGTGATAACACCAATAATAGATGTCTTTCAAGTTAAAAACTATCTGACCTAATTGACATGTTTTTTTCTCTAGAAGGGTGTCATAACCTTTAATTTACAAGATGGTCTATTATAAAAGTGGTAAATAAAAAAAAGGCTGAGTTCTATACAGAGGTATGGAGTTACTCGACTTATGAGGGAAAACCTCTCAATAAAGATGTTTGTTTTATCTATTTCTCTATAAGGGTGCATGTCTCTTTCAAAAAGCCAGCTAGAGTGAGAAGTCTTGCTTCTATGAAAGCTGTTATCTTACATATCTCCTACATTTCGAGTGCTAAACCCTTTAAACCTAAAAGGGTTTAGAAGGCCCTTACTTAAAAAAAAGCCTTGCTGCCTTGTATGTCTTTATAGTAAACCAGTGAATCCTTTTCTTCTTCCGAGATAATATATACCTTTATAAATTAATAAATGAAGTGATCTTAAGCCCTTTAAAAAATGCCTTATCGTTATATAATAATAAATCAAAGTGGTAATCACTTTTGAAAAAGAATCTCTTTGTTAAGGCCCTTATATGAAGTTCTATTCCGATGTAGGTCCAGTGGCAGTTGCCAGACATATAGTTGAAGTCGTTCTTCCTGCAAGAAAATGTCAAAGGTAAGCTTATCCAATTGAAGTGCTTCTTTCTTCTAGGCATTCTATTCGTTCTCTCCCTGCCAAGCTTGTTGGAGTGCCAAGATTTAGTGTAATTCCTTTTCCCAGGGAGCCTTGTCCCAGTCCCACTAGTGCTAGTATCAATAGGAACATCTTTCTTGTCCCCTGTAGTGAAATTGGCATAATAGCCCTCTGACACAAAATCTCTTAGAAAAGGGTTGTGTTCAAACCCACAAAATATTCAAGAACAGTGCTTGGTTGTGTGGTAGTGTAAATGGCTGAAAATGAGGCTAATATAACAATAAAATGAAAAGAAAATTATGAGGGGAGGGTGTGTGCTATTGATGGATGAGGGATGTATGCAAGATGAAGGTATGAAACATGAAGAAAAATAAAAGAAAAGGGATGAAGAGAAGAAGATATGGCCGAGGAGAAGAAATGCAATAAAAATTAAGAAAATAGCAATAAAGTAAGGTGAATGTGTGTGATGATGAAACCGAAAAATGAAAGGTGTTAAGTGTGAAAAGTGATGGCAAGAAAGTAAAGGAAATACCCTTGCCGGACTCGTAGAGCGATCTTACGGTTTAAGCTCTCAAGTGAACGATTTTCCCGGAGGAAAAACGACCACCGTAGGCCTAGGTTTTCTTCCTCAACTCCTACTCCTAATGGAGAGGCAAAGGAAAAGCTAAGAGTTAACCTAGCAACTCGAAGGCTAGGCTAACAATGGAGGGCTACTCCACTTGGTTCAAAGAACCAAGAAAATCTCTCAAAGGCTAACCACCTCAAAGAAGCAAAAAGGGATATTTTATAAATTGGCAAAAAGTTGTAAAAAATTCACCAATGCCATGCTTTTATAGAGTTCCTAGAATGGATTAGGGTTTGGCAAGAGTGAAGGAGGACCCTTGGATTGAAGGTTGATCGATGGACAAGGTGGCTGGATCTGTGGGCGCACCATCCAACGGCTGTGGTGTAATCTGCGCGCGCCTGATCGAAGGCCAGCAGCTGCTCGCTGCGCGCCAGGTGGCCGGCCCTGATGCAACCCGGAGCGTGCCATCCAGTGGCAAGGATGTTGATCTGTGCGCGCCAACGATCAACGGCCAGGAGCTGCTCGCTGCGCGCAATCTGTGGCTCCAGCCCGCGCTCCATCCCTTTGGATTGCTTACTGCCCCCGCGCGCGCCTGCCCGATCTGGTTGCTGCCCGCACCCTTTTGCTTAATCAATGGTCAAATTTTGGCCATGTCATCAATCCTTGCACCCACTAACAATTATACCTGTATTTTCATACCTTTAAATGTGGGTTCCTCATTGGGCCAAAGCTTCCTTTGGGCTCCCTTATGTTGATGTCTTCTTCCTTTGAATAATTGGTTGAATTTCTTCCACCCATAATCCACCATCATACATCTAACCCTAACCACACAATCTAATGCATGATATACAAATATATAATCCATACAATAAAGGCGAATGTATGTCAAATAAGTTTGAAAAATAAAATTACAAATTAATAGTCCGGGAAGACAAATTCCCATGGGCCGAGTGGCGAATCCTTCAAGTGCTCCTTGTGCATTTCTTCCATAAATTATACCTACAAAAGAAAAACAGGTAATAAGTAGGAAGATGATTTAAAGTTTGGGACTTTACTAATTTTCCTTTTAATTACAACCTGAGCCACGTCACCCTCAATAACCGGCTTGCCCTGTATGCAATAACCAAGGATAGAGGGTGTAACACCCGGCTTTTTTCGGGATTTGTAAATTAAATAGATAATGACATTTTCATAAATATGTCAAATCAAGTCCGTTTTATGAATGGAAAGCGTTACAGGAATCCTAATAATTAATGCGGATTTTAAGAAAATTTCGGGAATTTTAGGGGTCGTAACGCTAATTTTACGAGAATTACGTTAATCGTAATATATAGGGTACTTTAGTAAAAATCGTAAACGAGGTCCGTTTTGCGAACGGACAGTTTTAAAAGAACCCTAGTAATAAGTTGGACCTCTTGGGGAAATAAAGAAATTTGGAGAACCGAATCGTCGGTTAATTAACGAAACGAAGGACGAAACAAATAGAAAATCAAAGGAAGGGCAAAATGGTAATTTACCAAGCCAAAATCTATTAAAAAATAATTGTCTTTTTCTTCTTCTCCACGCCATCTTCTCTCCCCTGCGATCTCTCTCCCTCCTTCGACGGTTCCCCACGGCGATCTCCATTTCTAACAACCAACGATCTCCATTCGACTCGTTTTCTTCGCAATTTCTTCCCCAAACTCGATTCTAAGTAAGTCTCTAACGTCTCCTGGCCTTAGTTCTTAGTTTTGTGAAGTTATAAATGATTAGAGTTTTGTTTAGGGTTTGTGAAAATCATGATTTAGGGTTCAAGGTTGACAGGTTTATTGTGATTGTGAATGTAAAGAACGTATTGAACGTTGTTGGACGAAGTTAAATTGATTTTGCGAAAAAATAAAATTAGAGAATTTTAGGGGTTTTCAAAAAAGCTCGTTAATAGAAGTTTTGAGGTATCGAGTGTTGAACGCTCGATAAAAGTGTTTCAAGGAATCAAATTAGAGCTTTAAAGAATTTCCTTAGTTAAGGTTTCGTTAAATTTGGACGTTTAATAGTTTAAACTCGTTTTGACGATAATAATGTGAAATTGCTCTAGTTGAACGCTCGTGGATGGAGCTTGGATTGCATCGGACACGAGGTAAGTTCTCGTGATCTTCTCTGGCCAATTGGCCTACACCGTACGTCGAGGTCGTCTTGAGGAGTTTTGATGACGTGATTGTTTAATTTTCTTTGGGGGGGTAGTTAGGTTTAGTTTTGTTTTATAGTTTATGTTTATATAATCTTGATGGTATATATGCTGTATGTTTAAATTAAGCCATTAACTGTTCACGCATCACGGTTTTAAATTATGCATAGAAAATGAATTTCCGCACAATGTTTTAAAGAAAATGGCGATGCGGCCTGGAAAGGGGCTATTGATCTATTGTGTAGGCACGAAGGGGTTTGTCACAATAACGCATCTATTATGTACTCATATAGCTACAGGTCATGCGAGATGGGGCTCAGGCACGACTGTACGTGTTGTAAGCGTGTTCCCAACTCCTCTTGCTGGAAAGGGTAGTCTGACCACTGGATGTGCCCTCTCCGGTTAGGGGGTTGAGATCTCGGTGACAACCAGAGTAAAGATAATGAAAATGATGCATGATTTATGAACTCATACGCACAGCATGCATGACATTTACGTAGAGCTTGCTGAGATTTTTATCTCATAGGTGTCTGTATGGTGTAGGTGACTTCGACACAGGTGAGGACGAGATCCCTCCACCTGAGGAGTGATGCAGTTAACGGAGGATGGTTGCGGGAGTGTACTGGCGCAGTCGAGGCGTATTTTGACCTGTGGGACTCATAGTTAGGTGTTTTGAGGATTTTTGAGAATTGTCAGACTGATGGTTGTATAGAAACATTTTAGGGTGTTTTGTTCTGATAGTTGATAGGATTACGATTTGAGTTTTTAAAACGTTTTGAAGATGTATTTTATAAATGTTTGGTATTACGTAAATGTTTGTAGTTTTTAAACCGAACCACGCAGTTTGTTTTTACGAAAACGGATTATGTTTTAAATGTGTTTTGGAGCCGTTTATTCTGAGTGAGTATTTTTGAACATATATTTGATGTTTGTGTTGATGAAATGGTGAAGGGGTGTTAGGCGTATAGAGAAGCAGGGGAAGAGAAAGAAAGAAGAAGGAAGGAAAAGAAAAGGGAGAGGCAGAGGGGTTGGCGACCGATCGCTTGCAAGGGCCGATCGATCGCCCCTCTTGGTTGCGCTCTCGAAGAATTTCAAGAGCGCATGCCGAGCGATCGCCAGGCAATGGCGATCGCTGGGCATAAGTGATCGCCTAGGGGCGATCCAACTGGCGAGCGATCGCCAGTGTGTGATCGCCATGGGGCGATCGATCGCCGGTTTATCGCCCCTCACATTTTTGGGACAAAAGTCCCTTATGCCCCTATTTTTGTTTGTTTCGCTGGCCGACGGTTTTTAATGGTTTTAATTAATTGTTTTAAGTTTTATTTAAATTGTTTTAAAGTTTGTTAATGGTTTATAAACTTAGACTTCGATCTCGATTTAAAAAGTTTTAATTCCGCTCACACGTACGAGATTTATTTAGGATATAAAGATAAAAAAAATAGTACAGAAAATCGGGTACAGTATTAGGGTCGTCACAATTTATGGTATCAGAGCCCCCGGGTTTTAAAAACGGTTCTGTTGACTGCTCGACTACATAGCCACTATGCGGACATTCTTCATCAACTGTAAGTATGTTTATAGTTTTATTTGATTTCTAATTCTTAGAGGATTTGTTTGTTTTAACATTTATAGGAGTTACATAAATATGGTGCGTCGAGAAAATAACCGAGATGACCGAGACGATACGATAGACCACCTTAAGAAATTCATTGCCCAGCAATCCCGATATCTTGACCAACAAGCCCGATACATAGATAGTCAATCTCGTCAACTGGAGACATTAATAAATCGAGAAAGACCTAGGGCCCTGTAAAGCCCAGACAAATTTAACGAATAAATTTCTTTAAGCGCATAATATTTTATAATTTAAGGTTACCAATTATAAAGCGAGAAAATATTATTCGAGAATTTAAAAGTCAAGTTGCAATTTTAAGGGGTAATTAGACTAATGAGGCTAACTAAATGGAATAAATATTAGTTATATTTGATGGGAGGACATTTTTGGAACAAAATGATATTGGTGTGAAGCACCAATGGGGTGTTGACACCTCATCAAAGCTTATCCAAGAAGCTTTCTTAGAACACCCTCTTTTATTTCATTCCCCCCCCCCCCCCTACGTGATACTCCTCCAGCAAAAAGAAAAGAGGGTGAAGCCCTCTTTCCCTTTTCTCTTCTCCCCACGCCCAAGTCTTTCCTCCCCTACGCCATTTTCTCCTCTCCAGCGCAGGTTTCTCCTCCCTCCTTTGTTGGATTTCGAAGACAAGCACACTTCTCTCTCTAGGGTTTGGTTTAGAAAGGAAATCCTCACCCCTCCTCGAGCTTCAAGGTTAGTTCTTTTGGATTTTCTTGATTTTTGGATGGTCATTGTTAAATTGATGCATATTGGTTGAAGATTTAAATGTACAAAATTGGGAAAGGTTAGGGCAGCTTCGGTTTTTTATTTTTGCCATTTATTGGGATTGATTTTTGATAAATGAATAAGTCTATGTTAAACTAGACATTGTAAGGATTCTATGACATTTTGATTTATTAAATTCGGATATGTGTACGATTTATGGTGAATTTTCAAAGTTGGACAAAAAGTAAAGATTTAAAAACAGAGCAGTTTAGGTTTTAGTTTTTCTGCCAGCATATGTGAATAGCTTTTGATAAATGAGTTTCACCATTAGAAAGTATACATTCTAAGGAGTCCATAGCAACTTGAATCACTCGATTTCGTTAAAAATTGATTTAGTTATGAATTTTTGAAGTTGTTGTGTAAAAACTGGAGAATTTCCGCGGTCAGTTCGGTTTTTGGTCTTTCTGTCACGATTCTATTTTATTTTGGATAAAGGGTTGATTCCATGTTAAAATAGACATAATAAGGTTTCCAAAACATGTTGAATCATTGAAATCGGATAAAAATTGGAGAAGTTATGAATTTTCAAAGTTTGAGTAAAATAGTAAAGCGAAATTTCGGGCAGGTCACTGTTCTGATGCATTTTGACCATCTTGCTGATTTTGTCTTGCAAATCTATTTTTGTGGGTTGAATTAGATACTTTAAGAAAACCGTGGCCTTTAGAACCAAGCCGTTTCGACAATTGTAGAGGAAGTTATAATTTTTTCAAAAATGGTTCATGTTTTGAGCTAGAATCTGAGTTTTTGTGATTCAAGGCAATTGATTGACTTGTGCTAGTTTGAAATACTTCATTTAAGTGCCACACATGTTTATCTCCGTGTTGTATTAGATGGCTTGGACATGTTGACGTTTGGTTCAAAAACTAATTGTATTGAGGCGTTTCAATTGGAGTATGGTCATTGTGTATTGACTGTTTAATTGCATGTATTAGCCCTCTATTAGTAATAATCAGAATTTAATTGTAGTTGCTTTGTTTTGAATATATTGGACTGGTTATAATTGTAACCAAAAGGTTGTTGTTATAAATGGAGATATTGATTTTGAAGTTAATGTGCTTTAGGTTTCCAGTTACAAAAAGAGAGTCGTCAAGCTAAATTCATTTGCTAAGGACGCGAGGTAAGTTCTCGTGATTCTTTTCCGTCCGATTGGCCTACACCGTACATCGAAATCGTTTCGAGGAGTTTGGTGACGCACTAGTTTATATTGCTTTGGTTGGGTAGTTAGGTTTAATTGTTTTGTAGATTATGTTTTACAGTCTTGATGGTATGTATGTTGAGTGTTTAAATTCTGTTATGAACTGTTCATGCATCACGTGTTTTAAAGAAAGAGCATGAAAATGAATTTCTGCACAATGTTTTGAAAATGGCGATGTGGCCTGGAGAGGGGCTTGACCTATTGTGGAGGCACGCAGGGGCTTGTCACAATACCACATCTATTCTGTACTCGCAATGTGGCCTGGAGAGGGGCTTGACCTATTGTGGAGGCACGCAGGGGCTTGTCACAATACCACATCTATTGCACTCATATTTATAGTCATGCGAGATGGGGCTCAGGCACGGCTGTACGTGTTGTAAGCGTGTACCCCCCTCTTCTAGCTGGAAAGAGTAGTCCGCCTGCTGGATGTGCTCTCTCCGGTTAGGAGGTTGAGATCTCGGTGACACCCACAGAGTAAAGTAAAGAAAATGCTGCATGATTTCTGAACTCACACGCATAGCATATAGTTGCATTTATGAGGGCTTGCTGAGATTTTTATCTCATAGTGTATTGTATGGTGTAGGTGATTACGAGGATACATGTGAGGATGAGATTCCTCCTCCTGAGGCATGAGTCCAGTTGACGAGGGATGGCTGCGGTGGTGTGCTGGCGCAGTCGAGGCTTACCGACCCGTGGGGACAGTATGTATAGATTTTGAGGGTTTGGGACATTTTTGGCTGATATTGGTATAGAAATATTTAGGTTGTTTGATTCTGGATAGTTGATAGGTATATATGTATATGTTGATGTTTTGGAAACTGTTTTATAATGGTTTGAAAAGTCTTTCATTGAATGTATTTTGGAACTGCATGGTGATTGAAAACAGGAGGATTTGTTTAGGTTTTAAACGTATCCATGCAGGTTCGTTTTCATGAAAATGTTCTTAGTTTTAAAATGTGTTTTGAGTCGTTTATTGGGTGAACGGTGAAGTGTGAAAAGAATGAGGATATGAGAGAGTTTGTGTCGTGATGTTATTGTATGGTTTAGGGTGTAAGAATAAGTTGTATTGTGTAGTTGGCGTAAGAGAAATTGAATGAAAGAATGAAGAAATGGAAACAGGGCAGAGGGCTTGGCGAATAGTCGCCAAGCCTGGCGATTGAATCGCCTCCCTCTGGAAAAATCCAGAGGGTGTGGCGATTGCTCGCCACAAACTGTGGCGAGCAATCGCCTATGGGGTGATTATTCGCCCCATTTATGGGCGAATATTCGCCTCTCCTTATTTTTAAATCAATTAGTTTAAGTTTTAATTAATTAATTTAGGTTTTATTTAATTTATTTTAAAAGTTAGATTTCAATTCCGATTTCGATTCTGGTTTCGATTTCGGTTTAGGTTCCGCTTAAAGTAAAGATTAAAAAAAATATATATAGTACGGAAATTGGGTACAATATTAGGGTCGTGACAGGCCCAAGGGGTGGTTGCTCCTTATGACCACGGTACGAAGCGGAAGGGCAAGAAAGAAGTAGAACGAAGCCGACCGAAGCACGCACGAAGAACTTCTCGAGGACCTCTATGTCTTAATTACCAGAAGGAGCATTATGGAGAATACAGATTAGGCACAGATAGGTGCTTTAGATGTGGAGTGATTGGCCACTACGTCAAGGAGTGCCCGAAACCTGGTAAGGATCAGAAAAAGGTTACACCGAGGATAATTGCCCAGAACAAGTACGAGGATAACGGTCAACCCTCAGTTGTTTCAGGTATAGTTTTATTTCGGCAGTTAATGGAATAAAGAATATTAGAGTAGGGATTTAGAGTAGAGTTTAAAATTTTGGAAGATAATTGTGTGATAGGTTAAAGTAAGTGTAAAAAAAATAAAATAAATATATAATAGATAGAGAGGAGATGACATAGACTTCAAATATAGGAGGGATAGAGTTGTGCATTAAAGTTCATGACCCGGCATAACCGTGGGAATTGAGAAATTAGAATTCAATTTCCATGTGATGGGTACAATAAGATTTAAATAAAGGAGAACTAGATTCTAATTGACAAACTCTTAAGGTTTAGAATACAATCAATCGAGGAGAAACTTGAAGTTTCGACGTAAGACTTACTAGAAAATGTTCTAGATTGTTCGAAATTTAAATAACCTAGATCCACGCGAAGTGGGGAGCATCTAGACAAATGGGACACTCAAAAGTTCAGTTTAAGTAGATTGTTGAAGGGGTATGCAAAGCGTCGACTTCTTTTGTTAAGGAGTGATGGAACAATGTAATGTTGAAGATGTAGGATCCGAGTGATTGTATAAGGGTATTTACTCAGAATTGGAAGGTTAACGAATTTTGAAATAAAAGAGGGTCAAAGTTATGCAAAAGATAATACTCGAGACACAAGATTTAGCCGGTCTCTAGGAGATAAGTATCGCCTGAGGAGACTAGTCAATTGAAGACAATTGTTAATTCGTGCAAAGATTTCAAGTGACATACTATAAGGAGGAGATCTAATGAAATTTAAGCGTGATCAGGGAGTTATAGACACGTCAGGCATATGGTGCTGCTTGACTGGTTTATGAAGCAAAAATATAAGAGTTAAATTGTGCATCTATATTTGATACAATTTTAGTTAAGAGCTGCAACTATAAGGCTTACCTCAAGAATGGGAGTAGAAGTGTTAGCTTTCAAGGAGCTAGGAAGGCTAACCTCGATGAGATAATGTTCTAAATCATGGGGAAATAAAAAGGCAAGGTTTGAAAACTTGAGAAATTCAGATTAAGGACGTAAACTTATCTACAACAAGTTTTCAAACAGGAAGATCGTTAGATGAGTCGTTGCATGAGAGACGAGGGGAATAATTAGAACCCGACTAGAAGAAACAAAAGGATATAGACCATCGGGTAACTTGAGAGAAGTCCGTGTGTGACATTTGAGATAAGTGAAGAAGATCGTTGGACTGGAGGATTAAGGCTGGAAGTTTAGACCAGTGTTACACGGCAAACGATTTGTGGAATTGCGATTTAGAGAATAGGAAGAACAAGGATGTGCAATAAGCCCACTTAAGTAAACTTAGAGTGAGATTAAGTTAGAAAGAGTTCCAAAAGACTGGTATTTATCAGGTCAAGATCGATGGACACGTGAATGATTTAAGGGTAGAATAGATAGTTGGAGCGAATCTATGGAAAGACCGGGAGGATTCAATTGTACTTGAAGTAACAAGGAATTGTGCTAAACAAATGAGCGTAACGTGTATAGTATGATGTTAAAAAAAAACAATAGAATTCATTGAGGTAGCTTAGAAAAAAAATAAAAAAATAAATAAATAAATAAATATATATATATATATATATATATTATATATATATGTATATGTATATGATATAATATATATATATGTATATGTATATGTATATGTATATGTATATATATATATATATATGTATATGTATATGTATATATATATATATATATATATATATATATATATATATATATATATATATATATATATATATATATATGTATATGTATATGTATATGTATATGTATATGTATATGTATATGTATATGTATATGTATATGTATATGTATATGTATATGTATATGTATATGTATATGTATATGTATATGTATATGTATATGTATATGTATATGTATATGTATATGTATATGTATATGTATATGTATATGTATATGTATATGTATATGTATATGTATATGTATATGTATATGTATATGTATATGTATATGTATATGTATATGTATATGTATATGTATATGTATATGTATATGTATATGTATATGTATATGTATATGTATATGTATATGTATATGTATATATATATATATATATATATATATATATATGTATATGTATATGTATATGTATATGTATATGTATATGTATATGTATATGTATATGTATATGTATATGTATATGTATATGTATATGTATATGTATATGTATATGTATATGTATATGTATATGTATATGTATATGTATATGTATATGTATATGTATATGTATATGTATATGTATATGTATATGTATATGTATATGTATATGTATATGTATATGTATATGTATATGTATATGTATATGTATATGTATATGTATATGTATATGTATATGTATATGTATATGTATATGTATATATATATATATATATATGTATATGTATATGTATATGTATATGTATATGTATATGTATATGTATATGTATATGTATATGTATATGTATATGTATATGTATATGTATATGTATATGTATATGTATATGTATATGTATATGTATATGTATATGTATATGTATATGTATATGTATATGTATATGTATATGTATATGTATATGTATATGTATATGTATATGTATATGTATATGTATATGTATAGCGAGTAGTAACTTTATTCCCAGTTGGACTCGTTGAGACCTCAGGGTAATCTCGATGAGATGGTTGGTGAAATTTAGAGATTTGAATCTTAGTTGAGAATTTTTATTATGACCCGCGAGGTGCTCAAGGAAGTGTACAATTTGGATACTGTCGACGATGAAGTTCTGTGAAAGCATTACTAAGGAAACGTAGACTCGGGTGGTCGAAATAGTTACTAAGGCTAAGGCCAACGATCTTATACATGAGTTTAGTTTCCAACTTTGATATAAATATTCATATAAATTGTTATACCCGATAGGTGGATAAGGTTGTAGTGTAATTGAGATTTAGCGTTGGAGAAAGTAATTTGAGAAGGCTTTGAGGGCATGAAGTGATTAGGAACGTATTCGATAGACCCGGGATTAAGAAAGTTAGAAACTAATGGAACTCAAATCAAGGAATTGAAGTTAAGATACAGGAAAGTTTGGATTGCAACATGGGTGTTGTTAGGAATCCTTGAACGGTAGCCAACCCAGATGACGTTGGGAAGCTGAAGTTATTTCGTAGATTAAGAATAGAGAAAAATCTTAAGTAGAGACAAATTAATAAGTTAGAGAGTTTAATGTTTTGGGTGAACAAATGTAGATCAATGTGTGCTCAGGTTGTTAGGAGTCAAGTACGCAGTTAGAGATTGTTGGTTGAGAGCTTATGAGATTGGTAAGATTTGATGCGTAGGCACGAACGGGTTTAGGCCAAATTGAAAATAAGGAATGTGGTAAGGAGGATAATGTGAGTTGGTGTACATACCGACTGCGGACAGAGTCGATGAAACCATGTTTAAGTTAGGGTTACAGCCCAGGGGTTGGAAGAAATTTTTAGGCAATATTCGATCTAACTGATATTAGGAAGCTAGGACGTGATGCTATCTAAAGTGATGGCTGAGAGAAACTTCAATGGGAGAAAACTTATAGGATGCTTCATTAGGGAAATAAGGACTTGAGGTAGGCTTAAGTCGGGGAAGCCCGAACATAAGGCCAAGTTAGAAGAGTAAGGAAGTTTAACTTATGGATGAGTAAGTGGGAAACTAACATGCTTGTAAATTATTTACGTGCTTATTAATGCAGTTGAGTCATTCAAGTTTGAGAAGTGAGGATTACTAGCACGTGGTGCATAACCAAGGACTTGATTAGTGTAACACCCGGCTTTACGGGATTTAATTTTATTCCAATATAGATTGCAATTTTGTAAATATGTCAAATTAAGTCCGTTTTCCGAACAGAAAGTTTTAACGAAGCCGTAATAATAAATTAGAATTTGTGGTAAAATATGAGAATTTTGGAGAATCGGACCGTTAGTTAAATAACGAGACAATTGGAAGAAGAAATTGAAATCAAATGGAAGGGCGATTTGGTAAATGCACAAGCCAATTTTAATTAAAAATCAAATTATCACTCTTTTCCCCTCACTCATGCCAACTCCACTTTCTCTCCCTCCTTTGGCGCGACTCTTCTCCTATTCTCCGATGATTCATCATTTCTGGCGACGATTTCCTTCCAATCTCCGGCGACTCTTCACGTTTCTTCATCGTCTTCGCTCTCTAGGTAAGGCTCTACACTTTTGGAATGTTAGGTATTGATTTATAAGGTTTAAAACGAATAGGGTTCATTAGGGTTTTCGTGAAAACGTGAATCGATGTTTGAAATTTATAGGTTGAGCTTATTTATGCCTCCAATAGATATATTGATGATTATCGGAGCTTAGTTTGTCGGTTTGTTGAGTCGTATTGGAGATGTGGCTAAGTTGGAGCTTAAAAAACCTCCATTAATGGAGGTGTGGTGATTCTCGAACGCGAATTGCTCGACGAAATGCCTCAACGAACTAAAATAGAGTTTAGGAGATTTTTCTTTAGTTAGGAGTTAGTAATTTTTGTGTTTGATGATTTTAGACTCGATTTAATAAGTATATTGTGAAATGTTATAGGTGAACAAGTAATTGTGGACGAAGCTCGGTATACGATGGACGCAAGGTAAGTCTCTGTGACTTTGTTTGGCCATCTAGGCCTACACAGTGAGAATAGTCGTTGATCGAGGAAATTGGTGATGCTTGTTTGTGGGGTATTGAGAACGGGTAGCTAGCTTACGTTTGGTTAGGCTGTTAATTGTAGTGTTCGTTGATTATTGATGCTTTGTTTTCATTGTTCTGCTATTGTCATCGTATTGAGCATATCCATGCATTGTTTTCTAAGCAAGCTTGCAAAATGAATTTCAAAGCACGTTTTCATGGAAAAAGTTAACAAAAATGTAATTGAACACAGAGATAGTCACGCCGCTGGCGGTGGTTCAGGCATGGCTGTCGTAGGAAGCATGCTTTCCCCCCGGTTAGATCCGAGGGGCTATCCAATCGCAGGATGTGCCACTCATATCTAACGAGAGTGAAGCCCCGGGTGACCCATAGAAACCTAAACAAAGAAATGAAATGAAATGAAAAGAATGCATAGTTTGAAAGAGCATAGCATAGCATACATTTGCATTCACTTAGATTTACTGAGCCTCTAGCTCACGTGTTTAATTCTATGGTGTAGGTGACATTGAGACAGGTGAAGAAGACGTCCCTCCGCCTGATGTATGAGCATGTTGAGGGAGGAGGCCCGTGGGAGTACGCTGGCAATCGGAGCGTCATTTTGACCCGTGGGGACGTTTATAGGTATTTGGGTTATTTTGGATAGAAATTTGTTAGAACGTTATAAGATGTTGGAAACTGGATAGTGGATAGAAAGTGTTTTGGGTGATTAAACATATTTTGTAATGTTTTACTGATTTTAAAAACAGTAGGATATGTTAAATTTACAGATGGATCCACGCGATTTGTTTTAAGAAATTGGTGACGTTTTAAGGTGCTTTGTGTTTTGAGTCGGCGAACGGGTAATAGGTATGGGGTGAAATGTATGCTAGTGATAGTGTTATTGTGCAGGAACGTGTTTTTGTGAAATGTATGAAAAGGAGAGTGATAAAGGAATGGAAAAGTTAGAGAATTTGTATAAATGTGTGTGCAGGGCGTGAAGTGGGTTAAGAAAAGCAGCCTCTGGATTTCAAAATCCACATGCAGTGGCAAATAGTCGCCTGAGGGAGGAGATCAATCGCCCCTCCCTCTGCTTGAAGCGCCAAGGGAGTTCACCCTTCTCTGGAGAAATCAAGAGAAGGTGGCGAATAATCGCCACCTATTGCCTGGCGATCGCCATTGGCGATTGCTGGGTAATATACCAATCGCCTATTGGCGATTGCTCGCTATGAGCAATCGCCACTTGTTTTGCCAAAGATGGCAGAACATGCCTTTATAAAAAAAAATAGAATTTATATTTTATTGTTTTCTTTAAATAATTAAAGGTTTAGTTAATGTTTTTAAGTTAATTTTAGATAGTTTTCAAAGAAAATTTCCAACGCCGTTAACAATTTCAATTTCGATTTTTAAAGTGTTATTTCCGCACAAAAGTCAGGTTTACAGTTATACGCGTTAAGTGAATAAGAAAATGAAAAATTTTACACGGGAAAATAAAGGGTAAGGGTAATGGTCGTTACAGTTATGGTATCAGAGCCCCCGGGTTTTAAAAACGGTTCTGTAGACTGCACGACTGCTCAGCCACTACGCGGACATCCTTCATCAACTGTAAGTACGTTTAATTGCTTTATTTAAATTTGATTTCTTAGGATTATTTGTTTAACTTTTATAGGAGATGATAGAAAATGGTTCGAGGTAGGGACGCCAGAGATGATGCCATGGATAGGCTAACAGACTTACTCGATCGTCAATCCCAACATATGGATCGACAAGCCCAACAGATTGCGGACTTGGTTCGGGAGAATCGGAGGGCTCAGGAAAAAGTCGTCCCTAATGGTCAAAGCATGGAGAGATTCCAAAAGCTAAGGCCTCCGATATTCGACGGGCAATCTACGGACCCCTCTATTGCTGATGAGTGGGTTCGAAAAAATGGAGGATATGTTGGCGTATGCCAAAGTGGACAATGCCGAGAAGGTTGAGTGCGTCACTTTCCACCTAGCACTGGATGCCCGGTTTTGGTGGGATTCTGTTAAGGCTACGATGGACGTGGCTCTGATGAGGTGGGAACGGTTTAAAACCGTGTTCTTTGAGAATTATTTCAGCCGTACAGTGATGGCGGCAAAGAGAGCTGAGTTTACACAATTGAAACAGACTAGTACGGTGGCAGAGTATATCAGAAAGTTTGAAGCTTTATCCAAGTTTGCACCGCGCCTAGTCAGTGATAATGAAGAAAAGGTGCAACAATTTATGGATGGACTGAACAGGGAGATCCGAAAGAACATTATAGTGTCTGGTATTCTAGATGTGCCTTATGAGGAGATTGCAGCGAGAGCCCTGGAGTTTGAGGCTGCTGAATTGACATGTGTTAAGCCGAGAGAGCCTGCCAAAGGTTTCTTTCGGGAGATTCAGCCTCAGATACGAAATAGGGATTGGCAACCCAGAGGAAAACAACAACGAGGCGTCAAAAGACCTCATGAAGGAGGGAATGAACAGGGCAAAGGGAAGCAAGTTCAGGGGGCTGCTCAGAAGCCTGTTTGTCCTAAATTCCAGAAAGAACATTTTGGTGAGTGTCGGGTGGGTACCAACAGTTGTTACCGATGCGGAGAGGTTGGCCACTATGCCATGAATTGCCCATTGTTGGACCGAAGTCAGTCAGGCAGAAATCAACAGGGCCGAGATCAGCGAAGAGTTATGCCAAGGATCTTCGCATTTATTGAGCCTGGAGATGTCGACGACGAGGAACAACCATCTGTCATAGCAGGTACTATTCTAGTCATGGGTGTACCGGTATTTTCTTTGATAGATACAGGAGCTACGCACTCCTTTATTTCAACTGCTTGTATGATTAGATTGGGGCTAGTATCTGAGTTAGTAGAGTGCGAGTATAGAGTAATGCTGCCTTCGGGAGCGAGTATGCAATCTGATCAGGTTTTCCAGGGCAACGTCGTCTCTGTGGGAAACAATACCCTCTATGCCCGGTTAATAGTTATGGGTATAGAGGTATATGATCTTATTTTGGAGATGGATTGGCTTGCACACCATTGCGCCACAATTGACTGCGGGTCCGGGATGGTGACTTTCCGCCCCCCGAACAAAGTTGAGTTCACTTTTCAGGCAATGAATAGGTTGAGCGGGCGACCTACCACTTGTTCGATGATAGCCAGAGAACAATTTAAGGATGGGTGCTCGATTTTTGTGGCCACGGTGATTGATACTCGACTATTTGATAAGTTGAAACCGGATGATCTTCCAGTTGTTAAGGAATTCTCAAAGATTTTTCTCGACGATTTTCCCGGACTACCACCTGATCGGGAGATCTAGTTTGTAATTGATGTTTATCCGAGTTCAGCACCTGTATCCAAGAATGCGTATAGATTGGCGCCTGCTGAATTGAAGGAGCTGAAGTCACAGTTGGAGGAATTATTAGACAAAGGGTTTATTCGACCCAGCTTTTCTCCTTGGGGCGCGCCAGTCCTATTTGTAAAGAAAAAGGACGGAACTCTCAGGATGTGCGTTGATTATCGAGAGTTAAATAAATTGACCGTGAAAAACAAGTATCCACTGCCCCGAATTGATGATCTATTTGACCAACTGCAGGGTGCCCGAGTGTTTTCTAGGATTGACCTACGCTCGGGTTATTATCAGTTGAAGGTCCGAAAAGAAGATATTGAAAAGACAGCGTTCCGAACGAGGTATGGACATTACGAATTTCTTGTGATGTCTTTTGGACTTACAAATGCTCCTGCAGCGTTTATGGATATGTTGAATCGCGTCTTCAAAGAGTATTTAGACAGGTTCGTCGTTGTTTTTATAGATGACATCCTGGTTTATTCTAAGACAAAGGAGGAGCACGAGGAACATTTACGGATTGTTCTAAGGACCTTGTGTCAGCATCAATTGTATCCGAAATTTTCTAAGTGTGAATTCTGGCTCGATCAAATAAGCTTTCTCGGTCATATCATATCTCAGGAGGGAGTCTCAGTGGATCCAGCTAAAATAGAGGTTGTCAAACAATGGCCACAGCCTAAGAATGTACGAGAGGTACAGGGATTTCTTGGTTTAGCTGGATATTACAAGAAATTCATCGAGGGATTTTCAAAGATAGCCGTCCCTCTATCTCGATTGACGAGAAAGAATGAAAGATTTGTATGGTCTCCTGCTTGTGAGAAGAGCTTTGTGGAGCTGAAACAGAGATTGACTACGGCTCCAGTTCTGACACTACCAGTCGAGGGTGATAAGTTCAGTATTTACTGTGATGGTTCGAGAATTGGACTGGGATGTGTATTGATGCAGGAAGGCAAAGTCATTGCTTATGCTTCTAGACAGTTGAAGCCATATGAGCAAAACTATCCGACACATGACCTTGAGCTTGCAGCGGTCGTTTTTGCGTTAAAAATCTGGAGACACTATCTGTATGGGCAGCAGTGTGAAGTGTTCTCGGATCACAAGAGCCTAAAATATCTATTTACACAGAAAGAGTTGAACATGCGGCAAAGAAGGTGGCTGGAATTCGTTAAAGATTACGATTTTGAAATTAAATACCACCCAGGGAGGGCAAATAAAGTAGCTGATGCCTTGAGCCGAATGCCTACAACGAGCCAGCCTTCGCTTGCATCAATGTCAGTAATAATAAGGTCTGAGATTGAGAAGTTCGATGTGGAGATTGTGGCAGAATTGTCCAGCATGCTTACTAACATCTCTCTTAGACCGACGATTTTGGACAGAATACGGGTGGCTGAACAAGACGATTCGGAGTGCGAAAGGCATCGAATGAGCATGACATCTGAAGATTTATCCGACTTCAGCCTGACAGATGATGGAGTACTGAAATTCAGGCACAGGTGGTACGTGCCTAATGATGATGAGCTGAAAAATGAGATCTTGAATGAGGCACATTCCTCGGCGTATTCGGTGCATCCGGGGAGCACCAAAATGTATAGAGATTTGAGACAACATTTTTGGTGGCCTAACATGAAAAGAGAAATTGCCAGGTACGTGGAAACCTGCCTGATTTGCCAACAGGTTAAGGCAGAACATCAAAGGCCAGCTGGAACTTTACAGCCACTGCCTATTCCAGAGTGGAAATGGGAGCAAATATCCACAGATTTTATAGTTGGACTCCCGAGAACGACAAAGGGGCACGATGGTATATGGGTAATAGTGGACCGTTTGACGAAGACAGCCCACTTCCTGCCAGTGAAAATGACGTATTCTATGGATCAGCTAGCTGAGCTGTACATACAGGAGATTGTCATACTACACGGAGTGCACATCTCTATTGTTTCTGATAGAGATGCCAGATTTACTTCGAAGTTCTAGAAGAGTTTACACAAGGCAATGAAAACTCAGTTGAATTTCAGCACGGCATTTCATCCTCAGACTGACGGACAGACAGAAAGAACAAATCAGATTCTTGAGGATATGCTTAGAGCTTGCGTGCTAGAGTTTCAGGGCTCGTGGAGCCGATATCTGCCATTGATTGAGTTTTCGTACAACAACAGCTTCCAGGCTACTATTGGCATGGCTCCGTATGAGGCGCTGTATGGTCAAAAATGCAGGTCTCCACTATATTGGGATGAGGTAGGCGAAGCTAGCATTGTTGGCCCAGATATTTTGCAACAAACGGCGGAGAAGATCGCTGTTATTAGACAACGCATAGAGATTGCACAAAGCCGCCAAAAGAGTTATGCTGACACTAGACGGAGAGAATTACAGTTCAAGGAAGGTGACGAGGTGTATTTAAAGATTTCTCCATTCAAAGGCGTAATGCGATTTGGAAGGTGGGGCAAATTGAACTCTCGTTTTGTGGGGCCATTCCCTATTCTGATGAGGATTGGAACCATGGCGTACAGGTTACAACTCCCGGCGTCTATGGAAGGTATTCACGATGTGTTCCACGTGTCTATGCTCAGAAAGTGTATACGCAATCCATCACACGTCATTGAAACAATGGAGATTGAAGTGCAACCAACGCTGACCTATGAGGAAAGGCCAGTACGAATCCTGGAGTCTTCTATTAAGGTATTGCGCAATAAGGAGATTCCTCTAGTAAAGGTTTTGTGGAGGAACCACGATGTTGAGGAGGCTACCTGGGAGAGACAGCAGGATATGATGCTAAAGTATCCTGAACTATTTGTATAGCTAAATTTTGAGGACAAAATTCCAGTTAAGGTGGGTGGAATGTAACACCCGGCTTTACGGGATTTAATTTTATTCCAATATAGACAGTAATTTTGTAAATATGTCAAATTAAGTTCGTTTTTCAAACGAAAAGTTTTAACGAAGCCGTAATAATTAATTGGAATTTATGGTAAAATATGAGAATTTTGGAGAATCGGACCGTTAGTTAAATAACGAGACAATTGGAAGAAGAAATTGAAATCAAATGGAAGGGCGATTTGGTAAATGCACAAGCCAATTTTAATTAAAAATCAAATTATCACTCTTTTCCCCTCACGCACGCCAACTCCACTTTCTCTCCCTCCTTTGGCGCGACTCTTCTCCTCTTCTCCGGCGATTCATCATTTCCGGCGACGATTTCCTTCCAATCTCCGACGACTCTTCACGTTTCTTCATCGTCTTCGCCCTCTAGGTGAGGCTCTACACTTTTGGAACGTTAGGTATTGATTTCTAAGGTTTAAAACGAATAGGGTTCATTAGGGTTTTCGTGAAAACGTGAATCGATGTTTGAAATTTATAGGTTGAGCTTATTTATGCCTCCAATAGACGTATTGATGATTATCGGAGCTTAGTTTGTCGGTTTGTTGAGTCGTATTGGAGATGTGGCTAAGTTGGAGCTTAAAAAACCTCCATTAATGGAGGTGTGGTGATTCTCGAACGCGAATTGCTCGACGAAATGCCTCAACGAACTAAAATAGAGTTTAGGAGATTTTTCTTTAGTTAGGAGTTAGTAATTTTGGTGTTTGATAATTTTAGACTCGATTTAATAAGTATATTGTGAAATGTTATAGGTGAACAAGCAATTGTGGACGAAGCTCGGTATACGACGGACGCAAGGTAAGTCTCTGTGACTTTGTTTGGCCATCTAGGCCTACACCGTGAGAATAGTCGTTGATCAAGGAAATTGGTGATGCTTGTTTGTGGGGTATTGAGAACGGGTAGCTAGCTTACGTTTGGTTAGGCTGTTAATTGTAGTGTTCGTTAATTATTGATGCTTTGTTTTCATTGTTCTGCTATTGTCATCGTATTGAGCATATCCATGCATTGTTTTCTAAGCACGCATGCAAAATGAATTTCAAAGCACGTTTTCATGGAAAAAGTTAACAAAAATGTAATTGAACACAGAGATAGTCACGCCGCTGGCGGTGGTTCAGGAATGGCTGTCGTAGGAAGCATGCTTTCCCCCCGGTTAGATCCGAGGGGCCATCCAATCGCAGGATGTGCCGCTCCTGTCTAACGAGAGTGAAGCCCGGGGTGACCCATAGAAACCTAAAGAAAGAAATGAAATGAAATGAAAAGAATGCATAGTTTGAAAGAGCATAGCATAGCATACATTTGCATTCACTTAGATTTACTGAGCCTCTAGCTCACGTGTTTAATTCTATGGTGTAGGTGACATTGAGACAGGTGAGGAAGACGTCCCTCCGCCTGATGTATGAGCATGTTGAGGGAGGAGGCCCGTGGGAGTACGCTGGCCGTCGGAGCGTCATTTTGACCCGTGGGGACGTTCATATGTATTTGGGTTATTTTGGATAGAAATTTGTTAGAACGTTATAGGATGTTGGAAACTGGATAGTGGATAGAAAGTGTTTTGGGTGATTAAACATATTTTGTAATGTTTTACTGATTTTAAAAACAGGAGGATATGTTAAATTTGCAAATGGATCCACGCGATTTGTTTTAAGAAATTGGTGACGTTTTAAGGTGCTTTGTGTTTTGAGTCGGCGAACGGGTAATAGGTATCGAGTGAAATGTATGCTAGTGATAGTGTTATTGTGCAGGAACGTGTTTTTGTGAAATGTATGAAAAGGAGAGTGATAAAGGAATGGAAAAGTTAGAGAATTTGTATAAATGTGTGTGCAGGGCGTGAAGTGGGTTAAGAAAAGCAGCCTCTTGATTTCAAAATCCAGAGGCAGTGGCGAATAGTCGCCTGAGGGAGGAGATCAATCGCCCCTCCCTCTGCTTGAAGCGACAAGGGAGTTCACCCTTCTCTGGAGAAATCCAGAGAAGGTGGCGAATAATCGCCACCTATTGCCTGGCGATCGCCATTGGCGATCGCTGGGTAATATACCAATCGCCTATTGGCGATTGCTCGCTATGAGCAATCGCCACTTGTTCTGCCAAAGATGGCAGAACATGCCTTTATAAAAAAAAAAAGAGAATTTATATTTATTGTTTTCTTTAAATAATTAAAGGTTTAGTTAATGTTTTTAAGTTTATTTTAGATAGTTTTCAAAGAAAATTTCCAACGCCGTTAACAATTTCAATTTCGATTTTTAAAGTGTTATTTCCGCACAAAAGTCAGGTTTACAGTTATACGCGTTAAGTGAATAAGAAAATGAAAAATTTTACACGGGAAAATAAAGGGTAAGGGTAAGGGTCGTTACAATTAGTCAAATCAAATGCAATAGAAGAGGTCAAGAGGTTAAAGATGCGTCATTCGGTTTTAGGGGTTCTAGTTTAAAACCATATGGATTGACCCTATGTATGGGATAGAATCGAGACGCTTAATTGGGGAGATTTAAAATTTTGGAGAGATGGAGGAAGGAGACTCGAAATGAACGGCGTGATTGTAAATCGTAGTGTAAGGTCTCAAAGCGAGGGACAGTAATGCCAAAGACTACGAGCTAAGTGAAATTTTGAGGACAAAATTTTAAATAAGGTGGATGGAATGTAACACCCAGCTTTTTTCGGGATTTGTAAATTAAATAGATAATGACATTTTCGTAAATATGTCAATTCAAGTCTGTTTTGTTAATGGAAAGCGTTACTGGAATCCTAATAATTAATGTGTATTTTAAGAAAATTTTGGGAATTTTAGGGGTCGTAACGCTAATTTTACGAGAATTACGTTAATCGTAATATAAATGGTACTTTAGTAAAAATCGTAAACGAGGTCCGTTTTGCGAACGGACAGTTTTAAAAGAACCCTAGTAATAAGTTGGACTTATTGGAGAAATAAGAAAATTTGGAGAAACCGAATCGTCGGTTAATTAACGAAGGAAGGACGAAACAAATAGAAAATCAAAGGAAGGGCAAAATTGTAATTTACCAAGCCAAAATCTATTAAAAACTAATTGTCTTCTTCTTCTTCTCCAAGCCATCTTCTCTCCCCTGCGATCTCTCTCCCTCCTTCGACGGTTCCCAACGGCGATCTCCATTTCCGACAACCAACGATCTCCGTTCGACTTGTTTTCTTTGCAATTTCTTCCCCAAACTCGATTCTAAGTAAGTCTCTAACGTTTTCCGGCCTTAGTTTTTAGTTTTACGGAGTTAAAAACGATTAGGATTTTGTTTAGGGTTTGTGAAAATCGTGATTTAGGGTTCGAGGTTGATAGGTTTATTGTGATTGTGAATGTAAAGAACGTATTGAACGTTGTTGGACGAAGTTAAATTGATTTGTGAGAAAAGTTAAAATTAGAAAATTTTAGGGGTTTTCGAAAAAGCTCGTTAATAGAAGTTTTGAGGTATCGAGTGTTGAACGCTGGATAAAAGTGTTTCAAGGAATCAAATTAGAGCTTTAAGGAATTTCCTTAGTTAAGGTTTCGTTAAATTTGGACGTTTAATAGTTTAAACTCGTTTTGACGACAATAATGTGAAATTGCTCTAGGTGAACGCTGGTGGACAGAGCTTGGATTGCATGGGACATAAGGTAAGTTCTCGAAATTTTCTCTGGTCGATTGACCTACATTGTACGTCGAGGTCGTCTCGAGGAGTTTTGATGACGTGATTGTTTAATTTGCTTTGGTGGGGTAATTAGGTTTAGTTTTGTTTTATAGTTTATGTTTCTATAGTCTTGATGGTAAATATGCTGTATGTTTAAATTAAGCCATTAACTGTTCACACATAACGGTTTTAAATTATGCATAGAAAATTAATTTTCGCACAATGTTTTAAAGAAAATGGCGATGCGGCCTGGAGAGGGGCTATTGATCTATTGTGTAGGCACGAAGGGGTCTGTCACAATACCGCATCTATTATGTACTCATATAGCTACAGGTCATGCGAGATGGGGCTCAAGCACGGCTGTACATATTGTAAGCGTGTACCCCCCTCCTCTAGCTGGAAAGGGTAGTCCGACCGCTGGATGTGCCCTCTCCGGTTAAGGGGTTGAGATCTCGGTGACAACCAGAGTAAAGATAATGAAAATGATGCATGATTTATGAACTCATACGCACAGCATGCATGACATTTACATAGAGCTTGCTGAGATTTTTATCTCATAGGTGTCTGTATGGTGTAGGTGACTTCGACACAGGTGAGGACGAAATCCCTCCACCTGAGGAGTGATGCAGTTGACGGAGGATGGTTGCGGGAGTGTGCTGGCGCAGTCGAGGCGTATTTTTATCCGTGGGACTCATGGTTAGGTGTTTTGATGATTTTTCAGAATTGTCAGACTGATGGTTGTATAGAAACATTTTAGGGTGTTTGGTTCTGATAGTTGATAGGATTACGATTTGAGTTTTAGGGTGTTTGGTTCTGATAGTTGATAGGATCACACAGTTTGTTTTTACGAAAACGGATTATGTTTTAAATGTGTTTTGGAGCCGTTTATTTTGAGTGAGTATGTTTGAACATATATTTGATGTTTGTGTTGATGAAATGGTGAAGGGGTGTTAGGTGTATAGAGAAGTAGGGGAAGAGAAAGAAAGAAGAAGGAAGGAAAAGAAAAGGGGGTGGCAGAGGGGTTGGCGACCGATCGCCTGCAAGGGCCGATCAATCACCCCTCTTGGTTGCGCTCTGGAAGAATTTCCAGAGCATTTGCCGAGCGATCGCCAGGCAATGGCGATCGCTGGGCATAAGTGATCTCCTAGGGGCGATCCAACTGGCGAGCGATCGCTAGTGTGTCATCGCCATAGGGCGATCGATCGCCGGTTTTGGGCGATCGATCGCCCCTAACATTTTTGGGACAAAAGTCCCTTATGCCCCTGTTTTTGTTGTTTCGCTGGCCGACGGTTTTTAATGGTTTTTAATTATTTTAATTAATTGTTTTAAGTTTTATTTAAATTGTTTTAAAGTTTGTTAATGGTTTATAAACTTAGACTTCAATCTCGATTTAAAAAGTTTTAATTCCGCTCACACGTACGAGATTTATTTAGGATATAAAGATAAAAAAAAATAGTACGGAAAATCGGGTACAGTATTAGGGTCGTCACAGAGGGAGTTCTTCACTCAACTAAATACCTGGGCCTTCTACTCAAAGTGTTGCAAATTCCCCTTTCTAGTTTCAGTTTAAGCCGGCAGGAGCGCATTCTTTTTTTCTTGTATGCTAAGTCTAATCTAAATGCTTCTATGTTGATAACAAGATGAAGGAAACTCAACTAGGATTATGTGCGCGACCCCAACCCAGTCAGGGCCGCCATGGCCTAGCCATGACGTAATCTTAACTTGAGACCTCGTAAGTTCACATAAAATTTTCTTTTTACTTGACACTCTAAAATAAAATGGACATAGACGAGTGACCCACCTCAATCGATCCCTTTATAGTCTAACTTTGACTTAAACATGTTGTGCGTAAAGTTCGTCGACTTTTAAAACATCAAAATGGGGTAAAAACCATATTTCGACAAAAAATGTTGACTCGGCTTTTGGGTCCTTAAAATTCCTTTAAAATACATGGGGGCGCTTGTAAAATACATTTAAGAAGCCAAAGTGGTGAAGGTAGGGGAAAAAATTGGCATAACTGCCCAAAACCATCACAGCCGATCGATCGGCTAGTGCTCTGGAAAACCAGAGCGCTCAGCCAACTAGTTTCCGATCGATCGCTCTTCTTGCGATCGATCGGCGACCGCTCTAGAATCTGAATTCCAGAGCGTTGTCCCATCCATTTTCCAATACCCTGCACCACTCATACATCACCACTTACTTCTACCACCATTTACTTTATCCTCCAACACTCAATCAAAAATAAACATAAAAACTCATCCACCTACATACACTTTTCAATTCCATCAATCAGCTAAAACACAACACTAAGAGTAACCTATACGCATTCAAAATTCATGAAAAACAAATTGCGGAGATCGTTTTAAAAACCGAACATACCCCAACAAATTTAAAAATATCTAAACAACTCCACTATATCCTAAAGCCATTACTTCTACTTCCACATAACACACACACCATTTTCATTTCAAAACCATACACCAAAATCATCAACCCATTGATCTCAGACATACGCAGCGGAAACTTCTAACTTCAACCAAAAGCAAACCCATAAAAATAGAACTATCTAAAATCACAAATTATCCGAGCTAACAACTATACAACCAAACCATAACCAATAAATTCCATTTCTACCACATAAGCCTACTTTTACCAAGAGAACTCTGAGTCACCCACGGGTCGGTAAGCCTTGCCAAAACACGTTCCATCGCCACGAGTTCTATCCAATCAACCACCTATGCTTGACCATCGAAAGGAGGCTCCTCACCTCTGATCTCTTCACCTACATCATACAACATAAACATTAAGCCTAATGCTTAACAAGGGAATGCACTATCAATAACATATGCATGAATGTATGACTTTCGTAAAAACATGTTCATTTACTTGTTCGTATCCTTTTTACTTGACATGAATTATGTTGGGGAGTAGGCAAGTGCGTGTATATGGTCCTCACGGACAGTATTCATGGTCCATTTTATGGACAGTGATCATGGTCCTCACTGACAGTTTTGTTGTCATGGCAATAACGCCCCAAGTCACACTTAATCATTACGTACATTTCAATTTCATGCATGTAAAACATTTCGTATGTCATTTGAGCAATCATGATGCATGAGGAATTCACATATAACATACCATCAAAACAATTCACGAATGTACATGAACTTACTTTACTCGCAACGAACTCAACAAACAACTAATAACCAACATCCTAGGCTACCCGACTCATTAAATCCCACAATTGGAAAATCATCACCCAAACACGAAAGCCTAGCATTGACACGATGTAGGGCCTTAAGGGCCGGAAACCTAGCACCCATTTACCTGGCATCCTTAGCAATGTCGAGTACCATCCGTAAGCCGTGTCCACCTAAGGCATTTCATAAATAAAGGCATTAAAACCGATCCATAATAAACGAATTCTAAACTTAAACTAATCTCCTAGCCAAAACTAATTTCTCTAGAACCTTTAATTACTTCTCTCGGGCAATTCATCAAGCACGTTGTGCTCACCTATTTTCCAACAAGCCCTAATTGACATTTATATCATTTAACCTCCAATTTCAACCTAACTATTGATAAAAACTCCTAATCTACCTTCAAAAATCATTAATATTGCAACTCTAACAATTTCTAACACGGAAACACATTTTATCAAAACCCTAACTGAAAACCTAATAAAAAACAACTCCAAAAACGTCAAACTAAAGGTCCAAAACATATGCATCTTACCTAGAGCGTCAATAGGGGAAGAAAAATTGAAGAAGAATCGCCGAGGGAGAGAGTGTTGATCGACATTGGAGAAGCGGCGTGGGAGGAAGGAAAGAAATGTCGCCAAGGAGAGAACTCAAGTAGGAGAAAAGGGAGAATGAGAGGAGGAGGAATTTGTTGGTTTTAAATAAATTTTAACCATGTAAATTACTGTTTTGCCCTTTTGTTCAATTATTTGTTTAATTTGTTATTTCGTCTATCGATTTGGCTCCTCTGAAACTTTCTTATTCCTCCAAATATTTCAACTTATTTCTAGGGTTCTAAAGAAACTCTCCGTTCACAAAACAGATTTAATTTACTATTTTTACGACTTAAAACATTATATGCGGAAAAATTGAAACTTGGCGTTACGCTATCCATTTAGATTTCTAAAAATTTATTTATTCCTCTAAAAATCCTAATAAATAACTAGGGTTCTAACAAAACTTCTCGCTTGAGAAATAACCTTAATTTGTTCATTTATGAAAATACCCCTAAGAGCAGAAACCCAAAAAAACCCGGGCGTTACAGATTGACTGACTTCATTTAGTCAATGGTAGCTGTTGCCATGTGAGAGATTTTAACTTTTCATTTGATTTTGTCCTCAAAAAGCATACTCTTTTAGGGAGATGATGCCCTCTCTGACTTCTAGCCGACCCCTGTTTTTCGTGGGTATAACGTAGCTTGACACCTATGAGAATCTGTCCGACTAGTACTCCACCGGGAGCTGCCAAAGTACGTTCAGCCAATTGTTACTTACCATGAGAAGGGCTTTGATTGACTTGATTTATCTGATCAGACGCTTGCTTTTTCCCAGCCATTTACAGCTCAATCAGTAAGTTCACACTAGCACTAGGCTTGATTATTCAAATAGGGAAGAAAATTTTTTTGAATTGAGTTTAGTGAAGAAGTTTATAAAAGAAGAAAATGACAAAAAGACTTGGCTGTCATTTTCTAGGCTATTAGGATGGACTGGACTCTGATCCTTTCATGTAGGAGATAGATGGGCTTGGATCCTTGCATGATTTCATGTGATGAGCCACCTTTCTTTTATGGGCTTTGAATTAGGACAGATCTTGCGAGCCTTCTTCTTAGATAATGAGACCATAGAAGGGCTTACTAGCTTTGATGATGGGTAGGCTTGTTGTACATGGTATATGGATCTTTTTCATAAAGGACTCTCCTAACCCGAGGTAAGTAGTTCGGCTAAGTCATAATAAAGAAAGATTAATATACAGAAGTAAGAGAGGGCATCATAAGCAAGACATGACACCACTTATGAAAAAGAAGAAAAAATGACTAATAATAATCAAAAAGAGAAGCGAATGGTTAAGTTAACGTAGTTAGACGAAGAAAAATGCCTAAAAATAGAAGCATCTTTCAGTCTCTATTTGGCAAAGCAAAGGGAGATGGATCTACTAGTTACCGTCAAAAGACTTTTCTCAATCAATGAAGAAATTTCACGTATAGATAACGAGAATCAAGAACCGGAATAAACCCTGGCTACCTTCTGGGAGCACTTGTCTCCTATCGAACCTGAGGTCGTGGCCAAATCAATGCATGAGCTCCGGGACGCTCATGTGTCGGCAGTGCTAGCAAGGTAGCGGAGATGAAAGCCGAGCGAACAATATCCTGTTGTACTAAGAAGAGTTCTCCGATCAATTGCAGGATTTTATCCACTTGAATGATAATACTACTTCACTTGCCTTTGGGGGTTTCCCGAAAGTCTGATATGCACCCCCTCGACTTCCATGCTCTTGTTCTTCCTTGGTCTTACTTCTACTTTTGACTTCGCTTGCGATACCACTACTACCGTCCCAACCAGTGTTATACAGTACGCACCAGATGACCAGGGAGTTGAGGTTCATTTTGACGTATAATTCCTAACTCTACCTTCTTGCAACAAATAGAAACCGAGGTATCTCAAGAACCTATGAGTTATTTGAAGAAAGGTTTCATTCGACCCCAGTGTTTCACCCTGGGGTGCGCCTGTTCTATTCGTCAAGAAGAAAGGCGGGACCCTCAGGATGTGCATGGACTACAGGGAGTACCGAGATGTACCGGGATTTGAGGCAGCACTTCTGGTGGCCAAGTACGAAGTGGGAGCAGATCTCCATGAATTTCATTGTGGGGCTCCCGAGGACTACGAGAGGCCATAACGGCATTTGGGTTATTGTGGACGATTGCAATGTCGGCTCACTTTTTGCCTGTGAAGATGACGTCTTCTATGGATCAGCTCGCAGAGCTCTATGTGCAAGAGATTGTGAAGTTGCACGGAGTGCCGGTTTCTATTGTCTCGGATCGAGATCCGAGGTTTACATCGAAGTTCTGGAAGAGTCTGCACAAAGCTATGGGGACTCAGCTTAACTTCAGCACAGCGTTTCATCCTCCGACTGATGGTCAGACAGAAAAGACAAATCAGATTTTGGGGGATATGCTCAGAGCGTGTGTGCTTGAGTTTGAGGGATCGTGGTGCAGGTATTTGCCACTGATCGAGTTCTCATACAACAACAGCTTCCAGGCTACTATCGGCATGGCTCCGTATGAGGCGTTGTATGGTCGGAAATGTAGATCTCCACTATGTTGAGACGAGGTTGGCGAGGCCAGCATCGTTGGTCCTGAGATTCTACGGCAGACATCAGAGAAGACTGCCATTATCCGACAGCGCATTGAGGTAGCTCAGAGCAGACAGAAGAGCTATGCTGACACCAGACGGAGAGATCTGGAGTTTGAAGAAGGCGACGAAGTCTATCTTAAGGTTTCTCCGTTCAGAGGCGTTGCGAGATTCGGAAGGAGGGGTAAGTTGAACCCTCGTTATGTGGGGCCCTTCCCTATTCTGAAGAGGATCGGGAAGTTGGCGTATAGATTGCAGCTTCCGGCTTCTATGGAGGGTATCCACGACGTATTCCACGTGTCCATGCTTCGGAGGTGTCTACGTGATCCATCACATGCCGTGGAGACTACAGCGATCGAGGTACAGCCTGCCTTGACTTACGAGGTGAGGCCGGTACGCATTTTGGAGTATTCTATCAAAGTCTTACGATACAAGGTGATTCCGCTGGTCAAAGTCCTATGGCGGAACCACGAGGTGGAAGAGGCGACGTAGAAACGACAGCAGGATATGATGGCTAAGTATCCTGATTTGTTTGCATAATTTAATTTTGTGGACAAAATTCTGAATAAGGAGGGTAGAATGTAATATCCGGCTTGTACGGAATTTTGGAATATATTATTATTATATTAATGATGGCATTTTGGTAAATATGTCAAATCAGGTCCGTTTTACGAAAAGAAAGCGTCATCATGATCCTAACGATTAATTGGAATTTTAGGGAAATTATGGGAATTTTTGGAGATTAAACGCCATATTCCGAATAATTAAACTTCTCGTAATAAGTAATGACGTTTCGTAAAAATCGTGAATAAAATCCAAATTGTGAACGGACAGTTTTAATAAGGCTCTGGTGACGAGTAAGGGTTAATGGCAAAATATGGAATTTTTGAGAAACCGAATAGTTGGCCGATTAACAAACCGAAGGACGAAACAAGAGCTAAGGGCAAAATGGTCTTTTTACAAATCAATTTTATTAAATAAGGCAAAAGCCTTTTCTCCCCCTCACTTTCTCTCTTTCTCTCTTTCTCTCTTTTCTCTCTGGATCGCACGAAGCAGAGAAGAAAAGCTTCTCTGGCCGCTGGCGTTCTCACGCCATTCCGACTCCGTCCGACCTCTGTTTCTCCTCCGTCCTTCATGGTTTCTTCCTCTCTCGCTACCCTCGGTATGTAGCTTTAGTTTTCGAGCGTTTAATTCGAGTTTCGGTTCGATTTAGGGTTAGGGTTTCGATTAGGGTTTTCGTTAAAAATGTGATTTAGGCTTCGTAATTAATAGGTTAACCTTGATTAAGTACGTATTGAACGTATTGGACGTTATCGGACGAAGATAAATCGATTCGTGAAAAAGTTTAAAAGTCCGAGAATTTTAGGATTTTCGGAAAAAAAAAAAAAGAAGTTCGATTGCTCGATGAATTAGCTTAATAAATCGAATTAAAACATTAGGAAATATCTTAGTTAAGGTTTTGCTAATTTGGACGTTTAATTGCTTAATTCGGTTTTAACGGCAAATATCGTGTGTTTACCTAGACACGCGATTCCAGTGGACGAAGCTTGAGATCCAGCGCGCTCAAGTAATTCTCGTGACTTGCTTGACCGAAAGGTCTACACAATACTCGTCGTTGTATCAGGATCCCTGAGGGTTCCTGGTTTACGTTGTTAGGTTGGGTAGAGGTTAGTTGGTTATAGGTTATGTTGTTATTGTCTTATTGATATGTATGTTGTTTGTTTACTTTCCGCTGATTAACTGTTCATGCATCACGTATTTCAAATGTCATAAGAAAATGAATTTCTGCACGGTTTTAAGGAAAGAAATGAACCTCCTAATTAATGTACGTAATCTGTATCTGTTATTGTTTCTGTATCTGAAAAGAATGAAAATGAATCTGTAATCTGGATCTGTATCTGTTTCTGTATCTGAAAGGAATGAAAATGATCTGTAAATCTGAATCTGAATCTGTATCTGTTTCTGTATCTGAAAGGAATGGAATGAATGTAATCTGAATCTGAATCTGTATCTGTTTCTGTATCTGAAAGGAATGAAAATGAATCTGTAATCTGAATCTGTATCTGTTTCTGTATCTGAAAGGAATGAAAATGAATCTGTAATCTGAATCTGTATCTGTTTCTGTATCTGAAAGGAATGAAAATGAATCTGTAATCTGAATCTGAATCTGTATCTGTATCTGTTTCTGTATCTGAAAGGAATGAAAATGAATCTGTAATCTGAATCTGAATCTGTATCTGAAAGGAATGAAAATGAATCTGTAATCTGAATCTGTATCTGTATCTGTTTCTGTATCTGAAAGGAATGAAAATGAATCTGTAATCTGAATCTGTATCTGTTTCTGTATCTGAAAGGAATGAAAATGAATCTGTAATCTGAATCTGTATCTGTATCTGTTTCTGTATCTGAAAGGAATGAAAATGAATCTGTAATCTGAATCTGAATCTGTATCTGTATCTGTTTCTGTATCTGAAAGGAATGAAAATGAATCTGTAATCTGAATCTGAATCTGTATCTGTATCTGTTTCTGTATCTGAAAGGAATGAAAATGAATCTGTAATCTGAATCTGTATCTGAAAGGAATGAAAATGAATCTGTAATCTGAATCTGAATCTGTATCTGAAAGGAATGAAAATGAATCTGTAATCTGAATCTGTATCTGTATCTGTTTCTGTATCTGAAAGGAATGAAAATGAATCTGTAATCTGAATCTGTATCTGTTTCTGTATCTGAAAGGAATGAAAATGAATCTGTAATCTGAATCTGAATCTGTATCTGTATCTGTTTCTGTATCTGAAAGGAATGAAAATGAATCTGTAATCTGAATCTGTATCTGTTTCTGTATCTGAAAGGAATGAAAATGAATCTGTAATCTGAATCTGTATCTGTTTCTGTATCTGAAAGGAATGAAAATGAATCTGTAATCTGAATCTGTATCTGTATCTGTTTCTGTATCTGAAAGGAATGAAAATGAATCTGTAATCTGAATCTGTATCTGTTTCTGTATCTGAAAGGAATGAAAATGAATCTGTAATCTGAATCTGAATCTGTATCTGTATCTGTTTCTGTATCTGAAAGGAATGAAAATGAATCTGTAATCTGAATCTGTATCTGTTTCTGTATCTGAAAGGAATGAAAATGAATCTGTAATCTGAATCTGTATCTGTTTCTGTATCTGAAAGGAATGAAAATGAATCTGTAATCTGAATCTGAATCTGTATCTGAAAGGAATGAAAATGAATCTGTAATCTGAATCTGTATCTGTTTCTGTATCTGAAAGGAATGAAAATGAATCTGTAATCTGAATCTGTATCTGTTTCTGTATCTGAAAGGAATGAAAATGAATCTGTAATCTGAATCTGAATCTGTATCTGTTTCTGTATCTGAAAGGAATGAAAATGAATCTGTAATCTGAATCTGTATCTGTTTCTGTATCTGAAAGGAATGAAAATGAATCTGTAATCTGAATCTGTATCTGTTTCTGTATCTGAAAGGAATGAAAATGAATCTGTAATCTGAATCTGAATCTGTATCTGTTTCTGTATCTGAAAGGAATGAAAATGAATCTGTAATCTGAATCTGAATCTGTATCTGTTTCTGTATCTGAAAGGAATGAAAATGAATCTGTAATCTGAATCTGAATCTGTATCTGTTTCTGTATCTGAAAGGAATGAAAATGAATCTGTAATCTGAATCTGTATCTGAAAGGAATGAAAATGAATCTGTAATCTGAATCTGTATCTGTTTCTGTATCTGAAAGGAATGAAAATGAATCTGTAATCTGAATCTGAATCTGTATCTGTTTCGCTTGATGTCAATTCAGCATTTAACGGAGTTAGAATGGGGGAAATGTATAAAATACAGTTCTAATTTTAAAAGGGGTAGGAAATCGTCAGTAACTGAGGGGTGAATGTTATGCTGTGTAAGAATGGGGGATGGCGGTGGAGTAATGATACTAGTTGGATCTGTAAAAGAATCACACTAGTGGGGTTCGCACGGTCAGGAAACAATAGATACCGGGATTCCATGCAACCTAATAATTTCCTGAACATAAAGATCAGCAAATTGGTCCATCGTATAGGTGGTCCTTACAGGTAAGAAATGGGCTGATTTCGTCAGTCTATCCATCACAACCCAATACATCATGTCCTTTTGTCGTCTTAGGTAGTCCTACAACGAAATCCATAGCTATGTGTTCCCACTTCCACTCGGGAATAGGCAACGGCTGAAGAGTACCTCCTGGACGCTGGTGCTCGGCCTTGACTTGTTGGCATACTAAACAGGACTCTACATACTTAGCAACATCCCTTTTTAGGTTAGGCCACCAGTACTGTAACTTCAGGTCTCGGTACATCTTGGTGCAGCCAGGATGTACAGAAAAGGAAGAGGAGTGCGCCTCAGCTAAGATCAACTTACGCAAACCCGCATCATTAGGAATGCACCACCGATTCCTAAACCTCAGGATCCCATCCTTGGAGATACTGAACTCGGAGGTGGTGTCCTTCAACTTATCCATCATGCTGATATTTTCCACTGAATCCCTCTGCTGTGCATCCTTGATCTTTTCCAAAATTGTTGGTTGAATAGTTAATTCAGCGAGCAAGACTGATAACTCTGGAACTATCTCCAAGTCAAATTTCTGAACTTCTGTTCTTAAGGGTATAGACATGGTTGAAACCACGGGCTGCATTGTTGTTGACATCCTACTCAACGCATCAGCTACAGAGTTAGCCTTCCCGGGGTGATACTTGATCTCAAAATCGTAATCCTTGACATACTCCAACCAACGTCTCTGTCTCATGTTCAATTCCTTCTGTGTGAAGAGGTACTTTAGACTTTTATGGTCAGAAAACACCTCACACTGCTGTCCATATAAATAGTGCCTCCAAATCTTCAAGGCAAAAACAACAGCAGCCAATTCTAGGTCATGAGTGGGGTAATTCTACTCGTAACCCTTTAGCTGTCTAGAAGCATACGCTATAACTTTACCCTCTTGCATCAAAACACAACCTAAACCGACTTTAGAAGCATCATAGTAAACACTAAATTTTCCTTCTTCGGTTGGGAGGGTCAATACAGGAGCTGTTGTTAACTTCAGTTTTAACGTCTGGAAGCTGTCTTCACAGGCTTCAGTCCAAGAATACTTAATGTCCTTCTTTGTCAAACTCGTCAGGGGTTTAGCTATCATAGAAAATCCCTTGATGAACTTTCTGTAATAGCCTGCCAATCCAAGGAAGCTGCGGACTTCGCTGGCATTCTTAGGTTGAGGCCAATCCTTTACTGCCTGAATTTTGGTCGGGTCTACAGATATGCCATTAGCAGAAACTACGTGGCCAAGGAAATTAACCTTATCTAACCAAAACTCACACTTAGACAGCTTGGCGTAAAGTTGATGCTCCTTCAATGTCGTCAAAACTACTTTCAAATGTTCTTCATGGTCAGCCACAGTTCGGGAATATATCAAGATATCATCTATGAATACAATCACAAACTTATCTAAATACCCGCGAAACACACGGTTCATTAAATCCATGAAGGCTGCAGGGGCGTTTGTCAATCCAAACGACATGACTAAGAATTCATAATGTCCATAGCGGGTTCTGAAGGCTGTCTTTGGTATATCTCCTTCCTTAACCTTCAGTTGGTAATAACCCGAACGTAAATCTATCTTTGAAAATACCTTAGCTCCTTGCAATTGGTCAAACAAATCGTCAATCCTGGGTAAGGGGTACCTATTCTTGATTGTCAACTTATTTAGTTCCCTGTAGTCTACGCACATTCTAAGAGAACCATCCTTCTTCCTTACAAATAAGACTGGTGCACCCCAAGGAGAACTGCTGGGGCGAATAAATCCCTTGTCAACCAATTCCTGCAGTTGAACCTTCAATTCTTTCAACTCAACAGGTGCCATACGGTAAGGGTTCTTAGATACAGGTGATGCCTCAGGGTATGTATCAATTACAAACTCTATTTCTCTATCAGGTGGTATACCCGGTAAGTCATCTAAGAATGCCTCGGGAAACTCCCGGACTATAGGAATGTCCTGTAGCTCAGTTTTATTCTTAACCCGATCATCTATAACACTAGCTAGGTAGCCCTCACAACCACATCTCAGCATTCGGTATATTTCTAGTGAGGATATAATTGGTATCTTACTTATTTTAGGAATAGCTTGGAAGGAATAATGATTACCATTTGGGGGTCTAAAATCAACTATTCCGGATCTACAACTTATCGTGGCATGATGTCTAAATAACCAATCCATCCCTAATATCACCTCATACCCTTTCATGTCAATGACAATTAACTCCGCATCGAGATCCTTATCCCCTAAGGACACGACGTCACCCTTAACAATCTGTTCTGAATGTAGGGACTTCCCTGATGGCAACCCAACACTATATGACCTTTCAGCTGGTAAGGGTCCTATGTTATGTTTGCATACAAACAAGGTTGATATAAACGAGTGTGTGGCCCCTGTATCTATGAGTGTATAAGCAGCAAAACCACAGATCATGATGGTACCTGATATGACTGTATGTTGATCAGCTCCCTCATCTTCCATCAACGCATACATTATGTATCCCAGCAGTCTTCACATCCCCATAAGGTACATTATGTATCCCAGCAGTCTTCACCTTCATGTACAGACTTGGCTTCAGTCCTTGAACAAACTGGTAAATCTTATCTTCCTCATCCTCAATCATACGGGGAGCAAACCGTGATAAAGCATCAAATTCACATATATAATCCGTCACAGAGCCAGTTTGTCGTAGATTCATGAACTCCTTCTTCTTGTTGGCCCGAACAGTCCTATTGAAGTAATTGTCAAAGAAGGCAGTCTTGAACATCCCCCAGATCATAGCTTCGGCATTAGCGGTGCTCTGGATCGAGTCCCACCAATGCCTTGCACTTAACTCCAAATGAAAGACGGCATAGGTGACCTTATCCCCTTCGTCAACCTTTGCATATTTAAACATGTCTTCAATCTTTCGGATCCACTCCTCAGCATGAATAGGATCTAAAACATACCCATTAAACACCGGGGGTCGAAGCCGGTGAAAGCGCTCACCCCCATGGACATGAGTTGCGTTAGTACTGGAGTTGCCTTGTTCTTCCCTAGCTGTCATCAGTCGTTCTATCTGGTGAGATTGGCGCATGACCAACTCAGTCAACTGAGCAATAGCATTGCTATCCTCATTGCTCTCTCTCTGTTGACCTCTAACCATCTTGGGATTCCTAGACAAATCATTTCAGACATAATTTAACTTAATGACATACATGAAATCATAAACACTTACAGTTGCTGAGGTGTGCTCAAGTGACAGTCAGTGCTGGAAGGCAGTCTGCAGAATCGGTTTTAGAACCTGGTTTTGCTTTGATACCACAATTGTAACGACCCCGGCCAGGAGCCGTCACGTACTCATATACTTTCATTAACCGTTTGCCTAACTTTTACTATTATTACATTCACTTACTATCTCACAACAAACTTCCACATTATACATATATATTTTTTTTTAAACTGGTAATAGAGACGCAGAACCATTAAGGAAAACGAACCCTCTCGTGCCCGACTTCCCACGCCTCGTCGGCTCAAACTTTCACAGAGTCGAGCGACTAGACTCGGTCATTGGTTTCTTGACAATTCCGGGAAAAGAGGAGGTATCCTCAATTCTCTTAACATCATACCACTCGGGTTTGCATGGGTTGCATGCGTTGACAGCCCTCAGAAATTTAGTCGTCCGGTCATCACGTGCATTACGCGTGACTCGCTTAACATCACCTAAAGGAGACATCTTCCGGTGGACACGTGGGTCTCGCGTGCTAAATTAAAACATCATCCGGTCGCTAATCGACAAAACACATTTTCTTCATCTTCCGGTGAACACGTGGGTCTCACGTGCTAAATTAAAACATCATCCGGTCGCTAATCGACAAAACACATTTTCTTCATCTTCCTGTGAACACGTGGGTCTCGCGTGCTAAATTAAAACATCATCCGGTCGCTAATCGACAAAACACATTTTCTTCATCTTCCGGTGAACACGTGGGTCTCGCGTGCTAAATTAAAACATCATCCGGTCGCTAATCGACAAAACACATTTTTCATCTTCCAGTGAACACGTGGGTCTCACGTGCTAAATTAAAACATCATCCGGTCGCTAATCGACAAAACACATTTTTCATCTTCTGGTGAACACGTGGGTCTCGCGTGCTAAATTAAAACATCATCCGTTCGCTAATCGACAAAACACATTTTCTTCATCTTCCGGTGACGTCATCCGGAAGACTAAACCATCAAACAATTATCCTTCGGCATCTGCCGATGACGTCAGCCGGAAGACTAAACCATCAAACTCTAACATTCGGCATTTGCCGATGACGTCAGCCGGAAGATTGCCTCATCCAGCTTCCGTCTTACGGTAGAGAACACTAAAACATCAAAGGACTCCTTTCAACTGGAAGAAAACACAACTCGTCCAAATGCATATAGCTGAAGACTTAAGCAACAGATCATTCATAAATCTATATAACCATTCCCTGACTCAGTGATCCACTAGACGGTTTCAAACTCAACGTTTTAAAATAATCTTATCCTACTTAAACTACCATATCCCTTAACTTACTGTAACATGAGAGTTTAAACCAGGGGTCATAAATCGCCTCTCCAGCCCCGCACTGTCACCTTGAGCATCCTCCAGCAACCAGCCTTAAGCGTCCTCTTTGCACATAACATCCTCACCTGAACCTTCTTCACCTACACCATAAGGTTTAACTATAAGCCTAATGCTTAGTAAGGAATGCATGCTGACAGATATACATGAGTACACAATTTAAAGAGACATAAGTTCATAAACCATTCACCATTCGTGTTCATCTTTATCATTTACATGACATGTATTAAGGCAGGAGACGAGGGAGAAAGACAGGGTACATAGTCATTTGCCTATCGCGGCAATCATGATACATCACTCGGCCTCCCCCAGTGGGAGAATTCGCGAGCCATACATATCATTAACTCGGCCTCCACCAGTGGGAGAATTCGCGAGCCATACATATCATTAACTCGGCCTCCACCAGTGGGAGAATTCGCGAGTCATACTTAACATAGTCTTTTCCCCCGTTCTGCACTTAATCATGGTTACATTTACTTTTCATGTTCTCAACTTAATCATAAACGTGGACATAATACATAGACATGAGGTTCACAGAGAAAAGTCATACCATAAGGACAAGTAGAACATCCTGTAACTTTACATTTACTTACACAACTTCTTCATATCGTGGAAATAACAAATCATAGTCAACAAGTTAACATCTCAGTGATTTCCTAATACCCTTGCGGTGTAGGGCCCTAGTGGCCGGAAATCTTAACACATTCACTTACCTGGATTCCTTAGCAATCCGAACTTCCTTTCTTAACTTCTTCACCTAAAACATGTACATTACAGTAGTTAAAACAAAGTCCTAGTAGTCCTAATCATAAACCATCCTAGGATCTAATAGCTAAAGTCATTCCGATTCCTCTGTTTGACACACTGCAGTCCGAAATCCAAAACTAGGTGGACAGGTTTTACCATTGATTAAATTCGAGTTGGTTACTTAAAATACTCAGAATCGATTCGGGATGACATTTCTACTCTCAGATTAAGAAAATCACAACCTGCTCGGCCATTGCTAAAAATCCGAACTCAGTGCCGAGCTGAAAATAGAGCTCTATTTACTAATGAATGACTACATTGTCCATTTCATACCTCGGGTGTGGATTTGCAGAGAAAAGCAAGCTCGAAACCGGTCGTCGGCAGAGGAAAGTTCTGGTAGCCGAGAGCAAGAACTTGGAAGAGAAGAAATCGCCGAGAGGGAATGTCGGCTACAGTGGCAATAAATGAGATTTAAGGTTTCCATTTCCTATTTATACTAAATCCATCGATTTTAATTTACAAAACTGCCACCCAACCTAGTTTTACTTAACTTGTAATAATTTATCTTAACATTAAATTTTAAATCATAAAGGTTAAATAAGAGGGTGACAATGAAAATGGTCAGAAAATCACCTGGCCAAAATGTCGGGTGTTACATTGCTGATAGCAGAGAGTAAGGACTTGCGAGAGAAGAAATCGCCGGAAAGGGTGGTGTCGGCTACAGTGGTTTAAATGAGGTTTAAATCTTTTCCTTTTTCTTTACATACTGGCCTCAATCCTCATTATTACAACTTTGCCACTCAACCTAGTTTAGATCCACATGTAATTAATTATTCTTGGCATAAGTCCTAAACTGTAAAGATTAAATATTTATGACCGTTAATACAGTTAAGAAAATCACCTGGCCGTTGACTCGGGTGTTACATCCACCCCTCCTTAAACAAAATTTTCGTCCCAAAAAATTGATCAAACAAATAACTTAGGATACTTGTCTAACATGTCCTGTCGTTGCTCCCACGTGGCTTCTTCAATGCCATGATGCTTCCATAAAACTTTGACCAACGGAATCTCTTTATTCCTCAGAGTCTTAACTACGGATTCCAATATTTGCACTGGCTTCACTTCATATGTTAGCGTCGGCTCAATCTCAAAATCCACTGGTTTAACAACTTGTGTAGGGTCCCGTATACATTTCCTTAACATTGACACATGGAAAACATTATGAACTTTATCTAACGATGGAGGCAACTGCAGTCTGTAAGCTGTACTACCGATTCTAGCTATAACAGGGAATGGTCCAATAAATCGTGGATTAAGCTTTCCCTTCCTGCCAAATCTTAGTACTCCTTTAAATGGTGAAACCTTCAGGAAAACTTCATCACCAATAGTAAATTCAAGATCTCTCCTCCTTCGGTCTGCATAACTTTTCTGTCAGCTTTATGCGGTAATCATCCTCCTCTTAATAGTGGCAATCTTGTCTGACATCTGCTGTAACATCTCGGGACCTATGATAGAGGTGATCTACATTTCCTACCATATAACGCCTCATAAGGTGCCATACCTATGGTGGACTGGTAACTATTGTTGTAAGAGAACTCAACCAAGGGTAGGTATCTACTCCAAGATGTCTGGAACTCTAGCACACAAGCCCTCAACATATCCTCAAGTATCTGGATAGTCCTTTCTGATTGACCATCTGTCTGTGGGTGAAAAGTAGTGCTGAAGGATAACCTCGTGCCAAGTGTGCCTTGTAGACCTTTCCAAAACCGGGAGGTGAACCTGGGGTCACGATCGGAGACAATAGATGCAGGGATTCCATGCAACCTAATAACTTCTTGTACATAAAGATCAGCAAGCTGGTCCATCGAGTAGGTTGTCTTTACTGGTAAGAAATGGGTTGATTTTGTCAATCTATCAATCACAACCCAAATGCTATCATGTTTTTTATTTGTCTTAGGTAATCCTACAACGAAATCCATAGCTATATGTTCCCACTTTCACTCGGGAATAGGTAAAGGCTGAAGGGTACCTCCTGGACGTTGGTGCTCAGCTTTAACATGTTGGCAAACCAAACATGACTCTACATACTTAGCAACATCTCTCTTTAAGTTTGGCCACCAATAGAGTAACTTCATGTCTCGATACATCTTGGTGCTTCCAGGATGCACAGAAAAGGAAGACGAATGCGCCTCAGCCAAGATTAGCTTACGTAATTCTTCATCATTGGGGACATACCATCTATTTCTAAACTTCATAATCCCATCCTTGGAAAGAATAAACTCGGAGGTGGTGTCCTTCATCTTGTTCATCAAACTTTTATTCTCCTCAGAGTCCTTCTGTTGTGCCTCTTTGATCTTTTCTAAAACCGTTGGTTGAATGGTCAAATCGGCAAGTAAGGTTGATAACTCTGGAACTATCTCCAATTCAAACCTCTGAACTTCTGTCCTCAAAGGTATAGACATAGTTGATACAACGGGTTGCATTGTTGTTGACATCCTGCTCAATGCGTCAGCTACAGAGTTAGCCTTACCCGGGTGATACTTGATCTCAAAGTCGTAATCCTTAACAAATTCCAACCAACGCCTCCGCCTCATGTTCAATTCCTTTTGTGTAAAGAGATACTTCAGAATTTTATGGTCAGAAAACACCTCACACTGCTGTCCATATAAGTAGTGCCTCCATATCTTCAAAGCAAAAACGACAGCGGCTAATTCTAAATCATGGGTGGGGTAGTTTTGTTCATAACTCTTTAATTGCCTAGAGGCATACGCTACAACTTTGCCTTCTTGCATCAGAACACAACCTAAACCAACTTTAGACGCATCACAGTAGACAATAAACTTTCCTTCATCGGTTGGGAGAGTCAATACCGGGGCTGTTGTTAACTTCACCTTCAATGTCTGGAAGCTATTCTCACAAGCTTCGGTCCAAGAATATTTATTGTCCTTCTTTGTCAAATTCGTCAGGGGCTTAGCTATCATAGAAAATCCTTTGATGAACTTTCTGTAATAGCCTGCCAATCCAAGGAAACTGCGGACTTCACTGGCATTCTTTGGTTGTGGCCAATCCTTTACTGCCTGAATTTTGGTCGGGTCCACTGATATGTCATTAGCAGAAACTACATGGCCAAGAAAATTAACCTTGTCCAACCAAAATTCACACTTGGATAATTTGGCATAGAGCTGGTGCTCCTTCAATGTTGTCAAAACTATTCTTAAATGCTCTGCATGGTCAGCTTCTGTCCGTGAGTATATCAGGATATCATCTATGAACACAATTACAAATTTTTCCAAATACTGCTGAAACACACGATTCATTAAGTCCATGAAGGCTGCAGGTGCATTGGTCAGTCCAAATGACATGACCAAGAATTCGTAGTGTCCATAACGGGTTCTGAAGGCTGTCTTTGGTATATCTCATTCCTTAACCTTCAGTTGGTAATAACCTGAACGTAAATCTATTTTTGAAAACACCTTTGCTCCTTGCAGTTGGTCAAACAAATCATCAATTCGGGGTAAGGAGTACTTATTCTTGATTGTCAACTTATTTAGCTCTCTGTAGTCTATGCACATTCTAAGGGAACCATCTTTCTTCTTGACAAATAAGACAGGTGCACCCAAAGGGGAACTACTAGGGCGTATAAATCCTTTGTCTACTAATTCTTGTAGTTGGACTTTTAACTCCTTTAACTCAACCGGTGCCATACGGTAAGGGTTCTTAGATATCGGCAATGCCTCGGGATATGTATCAATTACAAACTCTATTTCTCTATCAGGTGGTAATCCTGGCAAATCATCCAAGAATGCCTTGGGGAACTCTCTGACTATGGGGATATCTTGTAACTCTATCTTATTCTTCACCCGAACATCCATTATGCTAGCTAAGTAACTCTCACAACCATTTTTCAGTAACCGGTAAATTTCTAGTGAGGATATAATCGGTATTTTGCTTATTTTAGGAATAGCTTGGAAGGAATAATGATCACCATTTGGGGGTCGAAAATCAACCATCCCAGATCTACAACTTATTGTGGCATAATGCCTAATAACCAATCCATTCCTAATATCACTTTGTATCCTTTCATGTCAATTACAATCAGTTCTACATATAGTTTCTTACTTCCTAAGGACACAACATCACCTTTAACAATCTGTTCAGAATGTAGGGACTTCCCTGATGGTAACTTAACATCATATGGCCTTTCTGCTGGTAAAGGTTCTAAGTTGTGATTGCACACAAACAAGGTTGATATAAATGAGTGCGTGGCTCCTGTATCTATAAGTGTGTAAGTAGCAAAACCACAGATCATAATGGTACCTGTTATGACTGTATGCTGCACGGCTTCCTCATCCTCCATCATTGCATAAACTCTTGGTGCTACCCTTGCACGGTTCGGATCTAGCGGCATGGGGCAGTCTCTGACTATATGTCCAACCTTGTCACATCTGAAACAGCGGCCAAAACGTAACTTGCATTCGCCGGGGTGGTTCTTCTGGCAGGTGGGGCATAAGGGTGCAAGTGGCCTCTTCCCTCTTCCTTGGTCATCATTCTGGTTGAGGGGTCTTTTTATTCCTTGTTGTTGTTGCTGTGGTCCCCTGTTCTGTTGTGGCTGCCAACCCTTGTTCTGACGTGGTGGCGGCTGAGTGTCCTTTGTGAGTTTTCTTGGCTGCTCACGCTGTGCATATGCTGTCATTTCCGCCTCTTCCAGTTCCAAGGCCTTAGTCGTCACTTCACCATAAGGTACATTGTGTATCCCAGCAGTCTTCACCTTCATGTACAGACTCGGCTTCAGTCCTTGAACAAATTGGTAAATCTTGTCCTCGTCATCCTCAATCATACGGGGAGCAAACCGTGATAAGGCATCGAATTTGCATATGTAATCTGTCACAGAGCCAATTTGTCACAGATTCATGAACTCCTTCTTCTTGTTGGCCCGAACAGTCCAATTGAAGTACTTGTCAAAGAAAGCAGTCTTGAACATTTCCCAGGTCATAGCTTCGGCACTAGCGGTGTTCTGGATCGAGTCCCACCAATGCCTTGCACTTAACTCCAAATGAAAGACAGCATAGGTGACCTTATCTCCCTCATCAACCTTTGCATACTTAAACATGTTTTCTATCTTTCGAATCCACTCCTCAGCATAGATAGGATCTGAAACATGTCCATTAAACATAGGGGGTCGAAGCCGGTGGAAACGCTCACCCCAATGATCATGAGTTGCATTAGTACTGGAGTTGCCTTGTTCCTCCCTAGCAATCATCAGTCGTTCTATCTGGTGTGATTGGCGCATGACCAACTCTGTCAACTGAGCAATAGCATTGCTATCCTCGTTGGTTTTTCTCTGCTGACCACTAACCATTTTGGGATTCCTAGACAAATCATTACAAATATATCTTAACTTAATGACATATACTGAAATCATAAATACTTACAGTTGTTGGAGTGTGCTCATGTGACAGTCAGTGCTGGAAGGCAGTCTGCAGAATCGGTTTTAGAACCCGGTTTGCTTTGATACCATAATTGTAACGACCCGGGGAGGATAGCCACGAAATTCTTGACTTTACTAACTCTTTCTCCTTCTCTCTCTTTTTTTTTCTTTAATAACAGTATATCTAACAGGCTTAAAGACTTCAACTTAATGGATGGAAGGTTAGTACCTCGTACATGCTGCCAATCGATGTACAAGTTGCATGGGTCTGCATGCATCAACCGATAGACATTGCGTCTTCCGGATGGCACGTGCACCCCACATGACTCATTTAAACACCTATCGGCAGATGCGAATACTCGCATCGACCGACGATCACGTGCATCTCGTGTGACCAATTAAAACATCTACCGATAGACATGTGATATTCACGTGTTCATCTAAGACATCTTCCGATAGCTTACAAGCTCTATATCATCCGATCACTAAACGACAAATTATCACTTACATCATCCGGTCACTAGACGACAAATTATCACTTACATCATCCGGTCACTAGACGACAAAACCATGTTTGTATCATCTGGTAAAAAGACTCCTTAGATCATCCGGTGACTTTATTACACTACATCTGCCGAACGCTAAACGACAAGATAGTACTTACGTCATCCGGTGGCTAAACACTCTACATCTGCCGATCGCTAGACGACAAAATAGTACTTACATCATCTGGTGGCTAAACACTCTACATCTGCCGATCGCTAGACGACAAAATAGCACTTTCATCATCCGATGGCTAAACACTCTACATCTGCCGATCGCTAGACGACAAAATGGCACTTTCATCATCCGATGGCTAAACACTCTACATCTGCCGATCGCTAGACGACAAAATAGCACTTTCATCATCCGATGGCTAAACACTCTACATCTGCCGATCGCTAGACGACAAAATAGCACTTTCATCATCCGATGGCTAAACACTCTACATCTGCCGATCGCTAGACGACAAAATAGCACTTTCATCATCCGATGGCTAAACACTCTACATCTGCCGATCGCTAGACGACAAAATAGCACTTTCATCATCCGATGGCTAAACACTCTACATCTGCCGATCGCTAGACGACAAAATAGCACTTTCATCATCCGATGGCTAAACACTCTACATCTGCCGATCGCTAGACGACAAAATGGCACTTTCATCATCCGATGGCTAAACACTCTACATCTGCCGATCGCTAGACGACAAAATAGCACTTTCATCATCCGATGGCTAAACACTCTACATCTGCCGATCGCTAGACGACAAAATAGCACTTTCATCATCCGATGGCTAAACACTCTACATCTGCCGATCGCTAGACGACAAAATAGCACTTTCATCATCCGATGGCTAAACACTCTACATCTGCCGATCGCTAGACGACAAAATAGCACTTTCATCATCCGATGGCTAAACACTCTACATCTGCCGATCGCTAGACGACAAAATAGCACTTTCATCATCCGATGGCTAAACACTCTACATCTGCCGATCGCTAGACGACAAAATAGCACTTTCATCATCCGATGGCTAAACACTCTACATCTGCCGATCGCTAGACGACAAAATGGCACTTTCATCATCCGATGGCTAAACACTCTACATCTGCCGATCGCTAGACGACAAAATAGCACTTTCATCATCCGATGGCTAAACACTCTACATCTGCCGATCGCTAGACGACAAAATAGCACTTTCATCATCCGATGGCTAAACACTCTACATCTGCCGATCGCTAGACGACAAAATAGCACTTTCATCATCCGATGGCTAAACACTCTACATCTGCCGATCGCTAGACGACAAAATAGCACTTTCATCATCCGATGGCTAAACACTCTACATCTGCCGATCGCTAGACGACAAAATGGCACTTTCATCATCCGATGGCTAAACACTCTACATCTGCCGATCGCTAGACGACAAAATAGCACTTTCATCATCCGATGGCTAAACACTCTACATCTGCCGATCGCTAGACGACAAAATGGCACTTTCATCATCCGATGGCTAAACACTCTACATCTGCCGATCGCTAGACGACAAAATAGCACTTTCATCATCCGATGGCTAAACACTCTACATCTGCCGATCGCTAGACGACAAAATAGCACTTTCATCATCCGATGGCTAAACACTCTACATCTGCCGATCGCTAGACGACAAAATAGCACTTTCATCATCCGATGGCTAAACACTCTACATCTGCCGATCGCTAGACGACAAAATGGCACTTTCATCATCCGATGGCTAAACACTCTACATCTGCCGATCGCTAGACGACAAGCCTAATGCTTAGTAGGAATGCAACACTACATGGATGCATGAATGCATAATTTGGGAAAATCACATGCTCATAAGTCTTTTCTTGATCATGTCTTTGCTCGTAATCATCATTCATAGTCATTGATCATATTCATCATTCATAGTCATTGATCATATTCATCATTCATAGTCATTGATCATATTCATCATTCATAGTCATTGATCATATTCATCATTCATAGTCATTGATCATATTCATCATTCATAGTCATTGATCATATTCATCATTCATAGTCATTGATCATATTCATCATTCATAGTCATTGATCATATTCATCATTCATAGTCATTGATCATATTCATCATTCATAGTCATTGATCATATTCATCATTCATAGTCATTGATCATATTCATCATTCATAGTCATTGATCATATTCATCATTCATAGTCATTGATCATATTCATCATTCATAGTCATTGATCATATTCATCATTCATAGTCATTGATCATATTCATCATTCATAGTCATTGATCATATTCATCATTCATAGTCATTGATCATATTCATCATTCATAGTCATTGATCATATTCATCATTCATAGTCATTGATCATATTCATCATTCATAGTCATTGATCATATTCATCATTCATAGTCATTGATCATATTCATCATTCATAGTCATTGATCATATTCATCATTCATAGTCATTGATCATATTCATCATTCATAGTCATTGATCATATTCATCATTCATAGTCATTGATCATATTCATCATTCATAGTCATTGATCATATTCATCATTCATAGTCATTGATCATATTCATCATTCATAGTCATTGATCATATTCATCATTCATAGTCATTGATCATATTCATCATTCATAGTCATTGATCATATTCATCATTCATAGTCATTGATCATATTCATCATTCATAGTCATTGATCATATTCATCATTCATAGTCATTGATCATATTCATCATTCATAGTCATTGATCATATTCATCATTCATAGTCATTGATCATATTCATCATTCATAGTCATTGATCATATTCATCATTCATAGTCATTGATCATATTCATCATTCATAGTCATTGATCATATTCATCATTCATAGTCATTGATCATATTCATCATTCATAGTCATTGATCATATTCATCATTCATAGTCATTGATCATATTCATCATTCATAGTCATTGATCATATTCATCATTCATAGTCATTGATCATATTCATCATTCATAGTCATTGATCATATTCATCATTCATAGTCATTGATCATATTCATCATTCATAGTCATTGATCATATTCATCATTCATAGTCATTGATCATATTCATCATTCATAGTCATTGATCATATTCATCATTCATAGTCATTGATCATATTCATCATTCATAGTCATTGATCATATTCATCATTCATAGTCATTGATCATATTCATCATTCATAGTCATTGATCATATTCATCATTCATAGTCATTGATCATATTCATCATTCATAGTCATTGATCATATTCATCATTCATAGTCATTGATCATATTCATCATTCATAGTCATTGATCATATTCATCATTCATAGTCATTGATCATATTCATCATTCATAGTCATTGATCATATTCATCATTCATAGTCATTGATCATATTCATCATTCATAGTCATTGATCATATTCATCATTCATAGTCATTGATCATATTCATCATTCATAGTCATTGATCATATTCATCATTCATAGTCATTGATCATATTCATCATTCATAGTCATTGATCATATTCATCATTCATAGTCATTGATCATATTCATCATTCATAGTCATTGATCATATTCATCATTCATAGTCATTGATCATATTCATCATTCATAGTCATTGATCATATTCATCATTCATAGTCATTGATCATATTCATCATTCATAGTCATTGATCATATTCATCATTCATAGTCATTGATCATATTCATCATTCATAGTCATTGATCATATTCATCATTCATAGTCATTGATCATATTCATCATTCATAGTCATTGATCATATTCATCATTCATAGTCATTGATCATATTCATCATTCATAGTCATTGATCATATTCATCATTCATAGTCATTGATCATATTCATCATTCATAGTCATTGATCATATTCATCATTCATAGTCATTGATCATATTCATCATTCATAGTCATTGATCATATTCATCATTCATAGTCATTGATCATATTCATCATTCATAGTCATTGATCATATTCATCATTCATAGTCATTGATCATATTCATCATTCATAGTCATTGATCATATTCATCATTCAATACAGAGCTGAAAACAAAGCTAATAAACAACAAATAGCCACATTGTCAAACCCGTACCCGAGAAAAAAGTAGCGAGAAGCAGCAAGGAAAGATCGTCGAAGGAGGGATTCCAGCTGACAGAGAGCGAGAGCTGGGAGAGGAGAAATCGCCGAAGTGGGGATGTCGGCTACAGTGGTTTTAAATGAGGTTTGAATCCTTTCCTTTTTCCTTAAATACTGGCCTCAATCCTCCATTATTACAACTTTGCCACTCAACCTAGTTTAGATCCACATGTAATAATTAGCTGCCATAAATCCTAAATTACGAAGATTAAATATTTATGACCGTTAATACAGTAAGAAAATCACCTGGCCGTTAACTTGGGTGTTTCATTTTTTGTCATGACCAGTTTGGCAGTTAGAGTCAATTTCATATATATGCGGTCAAAATAGGATTTATTTTAGTTCTGATAATATTGAAACCCTTTATTGGGATGCGTCTAATAACCTACTGAGGTTGACGACGTCCAAGGGCACCCATGTTGTGAAAAAACAGGGACTAGATTTAGCCTTATCATGATAAACAATTATCGTTGTGGTTGGGAAGACTTTGTTTTAATTTCCCTGTGCCTTACAGTGGTTCTTTGGTTTGTATCCTTTTTTTTTTTTTTTTTTTCTTCCCCCTTCTTTTTTTTCTTGCATTATATTTTTTTCAATTTATTTATGATTTATTTTTTAAACATTTTAATTAGGCAGATTTATATGAGTTTGATGAGAAAAGGAAACAAGTTGATGAAAAGGACGGTGCAAAGCATGAGGGTCGAAAACTTAGTCCCTTACAATATGACCTTATCTAGAGAGAGCTAAAGCCATAACCGAGGATGTTCATTAAATATGCCCCTAAGAGTCAGGACCGCTATTGCGTTCCCACGGGGATAAAATGTATATTAAATAGGTCACAGTAAAATTAAATTCAACCCACAATTTACAGAAGTCTCATTAAATACAAGAATTTATCATACTTAATTTTACATCATGAACCTACTATCTGAGGGGGGGGGGGGGGGGGGGGGGGGGGGGGGGGGGGGGGGGGGGGGGGGGGGGGGGGGGGGGGGGGGGGGGGGGGGGGGGGGGGGGGGGGGGGTCGGGGGGGGGGGGGGGGGGGGGGGGGGGATTCTATACAAAGGAAGAACTAAACACTTATTCTTATGCAGTGCTGAACTTATCAAATCATTGCACTTTATTATGGCCTTTATCTACAAAGTTGTCAGGTCCAAAATTGAAACTAAGAAGGATCCAAATAATGAGCCTTTATAAAACTCAATAAGTAAACCTACTCTAACCACTTACAAACATATATATAATATTTTATATCAAAGTTATATTTTTTTAACTTTATAATTTACTCACAATGTATATTAAATGTTATTATATCATTCTCAGTCTTTAAAAGAGTTAATATTTATCTTATAATTGTTTTTTATTCACACAAGTCAACTATAGGTTGGGTTGAGCACTCAGTGCACTCAAACCCATAAGACATTTTTCAATGTCTAATATTTTATATATATGTTAAATCTGTATCCATGCTGACATGGTATTCTGCGACATAATTACTTCAAATTTTCAACTCAGATCAACTCTCATAATGACACTACTCATGTTTAATGTTAAGTATAATCTATATATTTTTTTATTATGTTTTATTAAGCATAACACCTCTTATGTAAGGAATTGTATTGTGCATATAAGTAAATGTTTATACTTATGATTTAGAAATAATAGCCTATTAAATTCCTTTATCATTCACTTGTGCAATGTCGTATGGACCTCTTAACTTAATGTGCAGTCTTCCATCTTGCCCTAATTTATGATTTATATTACCGAAAAATTTTGATTTAATATCTGAAACTCAATTATATAATCAGTACAACAACTCACTAGGACATCTATGATAACGTCTAATTCACAAAATATCAAATGTCTATGTTATACTTTTTATAAAAATTCAGAGAAATTATGGACTAATTTAAACTTAGTTATTTTTTAAATAACTCACTAGACATATATTATTAATGTCTAACTTTATTTATGTTTAGTAAATTTCTCTAGCTGTAGGAATCATAATGCATAACATGACTATGCATAGACACATGATAATTTATTCATTATCTAGCTACTATGATTATCTATTTCTCATTCGTATACTCAACTGTACATAAGAGTTGCGATGTAACTCGTGATAAGTGTGTATCACACACTCTATTGTATCGGTATACTTGATTCGATAAGTTTTTCTCAAGTGTTTGAATGAATTTGATATGTTTGGGTTTGTAAGTGTACAGATAAAAAAACTACTACCAGGAAAATTCCAAAAAGCGGTGAATGATTGTAGGTATTGTGGTGTTTATTTTGACATGAATCATGTATTTTAACGTCTGATCATTAGACTGAAAAGAATTCCATGGTTTATGAAGTGGCATGGTAAAATGTGAACGATGACGAAAAAAATGATAAAAGTCACGTAATTAAGGATGAGCGACGTTGGTTTTATTTAGCGAGCAGTCGAACTTCTCAGGCGATTTCTCTCGCCTGATCCTACAACCTAAAGTCTTGTTTTCCCCTGCATTTTAGGAAAAGTTTACTGAGAGAACACAATGTGGAAGGTTGAGGTTGATGCTGATTGAGGGTGGGTTCGGGTTCTTATGTAAAAGGGAATGCATGAGGGCCTGAGCTTCAAAAACTATTCCTTTAGAATTTGGGAGTATATATATGAAGTTTAATAATACACGTCTACGGTTTTAGGTTGAGCAATACCCGAAGTGGTTAGCACCCAGTTAATCCAGAGAAATCAGTAAGTAAAAGTTGCGTGCCTTGGGCCTACATCACAAAACATTAGGGTTTGTAAGCTGGAGTGTTTTGGTATGTCATGCATCATTATTGTTGTTTTGAAAGTATTACGAAAAATGTAATTTAATGCAGTGGCATAGTGAGGATTTGAACATATTGAAACAGCCATGTGAAAACAGATTTGTGTTAAGGGAATTTTATCCGCCCCTTAATGAGCCAGTGGATGTCTATACTTGGAAGAGTGATCCAACTTCCATTTCACAGGGGGATCTGAACATGTGAATAGATATGCTGTTAAGGGAATTTTATCCGCCCCTTAATGAGCCAGTGGATGCACATTATTTGGGAGAGTGATTCAGCTTCCCAATTTCACAGGGGATCTGAACAGAAACGAAACATGAACAACTGAGTTGAGAAAGTAGAAATTGCTGTTTAGAATTTATATTTCAGTGAGTCTTTTCATTACTGCTTGACTTACTTAGCTTAGGCTAATAGATGAGTTTTGTGATGTAGGTGTTGCGGACAATGAGGTGAATTTCCTGAGTGCACAGATGATTGATGTGGTTGGAGGAGTACATCCATGGCCGCTTTGGTAAACTGATGAGGCGGGCTAACTGTGTCAGCAGATGTTGGGTTTAGGGATATGAAATCTCGTATGAGTAGGTCAGTTTTCATGACAGTAGAGATTTTAGCATTTCGAATACATTTTGAATATTATTGATTCTAGTAACCTGTTGAGTTTTAAGTGTTGGTTTTTACTGGATTTGATTAATGAAATGGTTTGAATTGTTTTTGAAAGGTCTTGGAGAGGCAGAAATTTTTTTTGTAGCTTAGCAGTTGTCGTATGTTTCTACCTCGGAAGTGATGTTATAAAGCTATCGGATGATGTCGAGTGTTTGAGTCGTACGGTGATGTCAAGCTTTTGCTCGTTAGATGATAAGGTTAAGTCTCGGATGAGGAGATCATCCGGCTGACGTCACCGGTAGATATAGAGAAAGTCGTTCGGATGAGGAGATCATCCGGCTGACGTCACCGGTGGATGGCTTTGTTTACACTGACCGATGACAAATTTTTATTTGTCTTTTAGTGACCCTTGGATTGTCCCTGTTCGACTCGACCGGATGACCAAATTTATATTTTGTCGTTTTAGTGACCCGTGGATGTCCTGTTAGACTGACCGGATGACCAAATTTATATTTTGTCGTTTTAGTGACTGGTGGATGTCCCTGTTAGACTGACCGGATGACCAAATTTATATTTTGTCGTTTAGCGACCGGATGAAGTCTTCAATAGCCTTCCCCTTTTGTTGACTTTGTTCAGCGACGACGAGTTTTGACTTTTCCAACCTTTAATTATTTTCACGTGTAATATCCGGTTGTACGGATTTTGGATTTAATATATTTTTGGGCATTATTAGTAAATAATGTCAATTAATTCAGTTTCGCAAACGAAAGCGTCATTTGAATCCGAACGATTTATAGAATTTTAAGGAATTTCCGAGAATTTTCGGAAATAATAACGGCTATATTCCACGTAATTACGTTTCTCGAGATATAACGATGTTTTATTAAAAATAGTAAACGAGTTCCGTTTGCGGAAAGGACGAGTTTTAATAAATCCCTGGTGACATTAGACTGTGGCACAATTTGGAAATTTAGAGAACTCAAACCGTTGGACGATTAACGAAACGAATGAATAAATCTGAGGAAGGGCAAAATAGTAATTTTGCGAATCAAAATAATTAATAAAAACAAATCACCCCCCTCCTTCGGAAGAACACTTTTCCGTCATCTTCTTTATCTCCTACGACCAGAGAGGCAAACCCTCTCTGTTCTCTCAAGAGATTTTGACGAATCAGACCTCCAATATCTTCCGTGTCTCTTCAGTCCTCGTATTTCTTCTCCTCTCGCTACCCTCGTATGTACCTACAATTTTAGAGCTTTATTTCAACGTTTACGCCGTTAGATAATTAGGTTCGATTCAACCTCTGAAACTCTAAAACATGCATAGGCTTTTGTGTCAAGGTTAAAACCACTGTAGTGTACAGGTAAGTTTGTATTTAGATGTATCTCGAGGGATTTGATTTATGATCTTTCTGTTAAGTTCACGCTTGGATTGCTCGAATTTTTAGAGCTATCCATGCGTGTTTTTCCCCCCTTGAAATCGTCATGTTAATGAAGGTCTGAAACCTGTATGCCTTC
>CM039509.1:29168860-29179173 GCA_022432975.1 Begonia masoniana | reverse complement strand
TAACATCCAATTAACAATATCTAACCTAAAATCGAAGTTTCCATTTAAGAAAACCCTAAGCCCTAATTCGGCCTCACTGCATTTTCGCCCAATTCGGGCACTCCACAGCCAATTGACAATAGCCGGCCCTAGGGTTGGCAAACCCACGCCGGAAGTGACCTAAAACGGCCGGCGATCGGAGCCAAAACCGGCTCGTCACAGTCGGCCACGAACAATCCCGAAACCGGGTGAAAACCGAACCAAAACAGGGGAGCTTACCGTCGGTTCGTGCGCGAGGATGAACCGGAGCCTCACGTCGCCGTTGTCTGGCCGGAGGACGGCGAGAAGTCGCCGTCGTCGGAGGAGGAGAGTCGCCGTCTCCCCTGTCGTCTCTCTCGGCTTCGGGCTGGAGCTCGGGCTCGACAAAACAACAGAACCAATTCTGTTGTTTTGTTTTATTTTATAAAAACTAAAATAATAATAATAATTATTATTATTATAAAACTAAAACTATTTCTTTAATTTAAACTAGTTAATTACCGTTTTACTCTCTCATTTTCGACCATTTCGAATTTCATTAAATCTCATTATCAATTTATAACCCTCGGCTTAATTTCACTAGAAGTGCCCGAATCAAAATTAATTAACCAATCAGGTTAACCAAACTTATTCACTTTTATTTTTAATTTACTTAAAACAATTATTTATTAAACAATTACCTATTATTTTATTTTCTCTTAAAATTCTGGGTGTTACAGATGGTGCCTATTCAAACTATCTAATAGTGGGACGAAGTACTTCCCCTCTGATGCACGAGTTCCACGATCTCAATAAGTAGCCCAACCAAGGTTTGGGAAAATGAATGATATAAGAAAAAAAGAAATGGAGTAGGAAAGCATAATTGGAATCCTCATAGCGTAGTAAGAGCAGTAGCAAATGTAGCGTAATCGGAAACTCTCTGACTCTTGGTGGGCATCAGAATAGAAAGCAACTGGCACTGGTACAACCCAAGCAACTGGATCTCTTTGAGTCTTTTCTTGCAGATCCTCGAGTTGATACTTCTTTCTCTTCTTAGGAAAGGAAATGGCCCAGGCTTTCCGTCCCTGACCCACTAAATACAACAAAAGACCCCAATTGCATAAGCGCCCCTACACATAACTATGATTCGTCACCTTCTCTCCTTACCCGATGCATGCTTCTAGTTACCAATCTTTCGTCGACTTATTGAATCGCCCTTCGATCAATAGCCTTTCCTGGTTATCTAGGTCCCTGGTTTGCTTCCCATCAGCCATCCCCCCTCTGTTATCGAACTCTTACTGAAAGACATTTGGAAACTAACACTTACACTTCTACATTTCCTCACGGACCACTTCTGTCCCCACATAAGCTGCACCTGAAATAGTCAAACATACCACACGATTATATAGCCAAAAACTCTAACTCAAACAGCAAGAGGATCTGGAGCTGTGGTAGCTTCTGGTGTTGGGGCTACTGAAGCAATAAGAATTGGTGTCGGAGCATGAACAATTAAATATAAAGAGCCTAACCACCGAAGCATTTGAATGAATTTCTACATAAGAGAGCATCAACATCAATACACAAACAAAAACGACTACTGGCATTTCCTTTTCATTAGATTAAATCCTTATACTAGATAGATAAGATGTTGCTTTTCGACAAGTGAACTTATGCTGCCATTCCGCTCTTTTAGGTAAACACCATATCCCAATCTTCGGCTTAGGCGTATCGAGAGTGAACAAGTAGAGATTCTTTCCGGGATGACAAGTGGAGACCTGTTTCCATTTTGATAGAATTTAGAGATAGACCTGCTAAGTGTTACATAGGATCCCGTGATGAAGGGATTTCTCGAGTCGTAGAGCTTTCCGATTGAAGAGATGGGATCGGGTTCCTTGCCTCGTAATGGTTCCTATAGGAGGCGGGCGAGACTCTTTAGCTTAACAGACGATGGACGCCATTAACAAAACCAAAAATTATAGATGAGAGACAAAAGACTCTTCACCATAACTGATGGACAAGGCCCGCCTCGATTCGATTCGGATCTATTTTCAAGTCTGCACGCCACCTTTCTTTCTTCAGGGACTTCTTGCCCCCAATATATAAGCCATTTAAGGTAATGAATGGGAGGGAGAGAATTTCCTATATGTACTCTCCGATTCTCATTTCCTTCATCATCTTTTTGCACTTGATTTGTTGTACCTTTTCGTTGTCCTTCATTTTGAGTCATCACTCTTTCCTTTCTTACGACTTTTCTTTACTTGTCTTGGTGAATCAACCTGAACCCAATGAATAATGTGGGTCTTCGTTCCACTATTTCACTAGCCAAATAAATAGGATGAAATGCAGCAAGCCCATAGGAAGTTGTAGCTCAGTCTATCTTTCTGTCAAGAATGAATGTAACGCCCGGTTTTGATGGGATTTATATTTCATTATATATAATGACATTTTTGTAGATATGTCAACTTAATTCTGTTTAATGAACATAAAGCGTTATTAAAATCCTAATGGTTAATAAGGATTTTAGGAAAAATATGGAGATTTTAGGAGTTGAAACGCTAATTTTACAAGAATTACGTTTATCGTAATATAAATGATACTCTGGTAAAAATAGTAAACGTGGTCCGTTTTGTGAACGCACAGTTCTATTAGAACCCTAGTAATGAGTTTGAGTTATTGGTGAATTAAGGAAATTTTGAGATGCTGAATAGTTAGTCAATTAACGAAACAAGCGACGAAACAAATAGAAAATCAGAGGAATGACGAAACGGTAATTTACAAAGTCAAAATTTTAATTAAAAACAAAATTCTTTCTCTCTTCTCCCTCATTCACGATTTCTCTCTTTTCCCTCTGCGAACCCTCTCCCTCCTTCGGCGATCCAACGGTGACTTCCATTCCGGCGACCAATCTCCTCTCCGATCGTCTCGATTCTTCGCGATTTCTTCTCCAATCCCGACCCTAGGTACTATTCTAAGGTCTTAGCAAAGTTTATTTCAAGTTTTACGGAGTTTACACGATTAGGGTTCGTTTAGGGTTTCGTTAAAATCGTGATTTAGGGTTCGAGATTGATAGGTTTATCGTGTTTGTAGATATAAATAACGTATTGAACATTGTTGGACGAAGTTAAATTGAATTGTGAGAAAAGTTAAATTCGAGCAATTAGGGGTTTTTGGAAAAACTCGTGAATGGAAATTTTGAGGTGTCGAGTGGGAATTACTCGATAAAATGCCTCGATTAGTTAAGTTAGAATTTTAGAAATTTCCTTAGTTAAGGATTTCGTTAATTCGGACATTTAATAGCTTAAACTCGTATTAACGACAATTGTGGTGAATTTGCCTTAGGGAACAATGCTCGTAGACGGAGCTTGAAGTTCAACGCGCACGAGGTAAGTTCTCGTGACTTACTGTGGCCGATTGGCCTACACCATAAACCGGAGTTTGTTGTTGAGGATATTTTGGTGCATTGTTTGTTTAAGTTGGTCATTGTTTCGTCTAATTGTTTTGGTTGGGTAGTTTAGGTTCGGTTTTTCTATAGGTTGTATGCTATAGTGTTTTGATGGTATTTGTAGTGTTTTGATGGTATGCTCTTTATGTATGTTTATGATTATATTGAATTGTTCATGCATCATATTTTCAAAACGTCATGAAAACGAATTTACGCATTTATTTCATGAAAAGAGTGCAAGTAAAGTATCATGTAAACAACACCATGTATGTTGTTATCGGGGTGAGGTTCAGACCCGGCGTTCCATGGTGAGCGGGTTTTCCTCCATTCAGATGATGCGAGCTGTCTAACCGCTTGATGTGCCCTATCCATCTGTCGAGTGATATGCTTCGATAACCAAAAGAATGTCACGGTGAGAATGAATGAATGAATGCATGAGTGATGAAGTTATAAAAATTGCATATACATAATCATGCATTTGCATTTACGTAGAACTTACTGAGATTTTTATCTCATAGGTGTCTTTATGGTGTAGGTGACATAGAGCAAGGTGAGAAGGATTTCCCTCCACCCGAGGAATGATGCAGTTGAAGGAGGATGGCTCGTGGGAGTGCGTTGGGCAGTCGATGCTCCTTTTGACCCGTGGGAGAAGTAAGCGTATGTTTTGGGAACACGGTAGATAGAATAATTGTATAGTTAGAACATTTTAAGATGTTTGGAATCTGGATAGTGGATAGGTTTATGTTTTGATGTCTTAAACATTTTGGTAAACTTGTTTTATAAAATTTTTTGTTAAACTGCTATTTTAATTCGTTGATGAACTCCTTTGTGATTTTTAGCAAGAGGAAATGTTTAGTTTTTAAACCGAACCACGCAGTTCATTTTTTATGAAATTTGGTTATATTTTAAATGTGTTTTGAGTCGGTGAACGGGTGATAGGTAGCGAGAGAAATGCATGTGGGTGGTAGTGTTATTGTGTAGAAGTTTTTATGAAATGTTAGTGGTGATTTGTTGAGGAAAAAGGGGTTAAGTTTATGTGATGTGTATGCAGGGAAAAAGAGAAAAGAAAGTAAGAGCAAAGGGGGTAGGGGAGGCGGAGCTCTCTGGAAAATTCCAGAGAGCTTGGCGATCAATCGCCTGGGAGGGCGATCGATCGCCCCTCTCGGTCACGCTCTGGAAGAAATTCCAGAGCATGTGCCGAGCGATCGTGTAACGACCCGGGGAGGATCGCCACGAAATTCTTGACTTTACATAAAACTTTAACTCATATTTGAACTCTTTTCTCCTTCTCTCTCTTTTTTTTCTTTAATAACAATATACCTAACAGGCTTAAAGACTTCAATTTAATGGATGGAAGGTTAGTCCCTCGTACATGCTTCCAATCGACGTACAAGTTGCATGGGTCTGCATGCATCAACCGATAGACATTGCGTCTTTCGGATGGCACGTGCACCCCACATGACTCATTTAAACACCTATCGGCAGATGCGAATACTCGCATTGACCGACGATCACGTGCATCTCGTGTGACCAATTAAAACATCTACCGATAGACATGTGATATTCACGTGTTCATCTAAGACATCTTCCGATAGCTTACAAGCTCTATATCATCCGATCACTAAACGACAAATTATCACTTACATCATCCGGTCACTAGACGACAAATTATCACTTACATCATCCGGTCACTAGACGACAAAACCATGTTTGTATCATCCGGTAAAAAGACTCCTTAGATCATCCGGTGACTTTATTACACTACATCTACCGAACGCTAAACGACAAGATAGTACTTACATCATCCGGTGGCTAAACACTCTACATCTGCCGATCGCTAGACGACAAAATAGTACTTACATCATCCGGTGGCTAAACACTCTACATCTGCCGATGAAGAAACATACTATATCTTCCAGTGACGTCATCCGGAAGACTCAATCGTTTGATTCCTATCATTTGACATCTGCCGATGACGTCAGCCGGATGAATGTCTCATCCAGCTTCTATCTTATGGCAGTAAAACACTGTAATCATCAAACAACCTCATCCAAATCTTAACCTGGGAATTATAAACCCTAATGAGTGAAAACCATATCCCATACAAGATACACATAGCGGAAGGCTTAAGCAAAACAGACCATTCAATGATCCTTAAAATCGTTAACAGACTCTAAAGTCAAACCATTAAAATCCGAATCTCATTGTTATAAGAAAACTCTATTCTACTTAGTCATCTATTTATCATAAACTTCTCTGACTTACTATGGGTATAACCAGGGAACTTGATCGCCTATCCAGCCTTCACTGTCACACTGAGCATCCTCCAGCAACCAAGTTCAAACATCTTCATTGACCTTGAGTTCCTCACCTGAAAACTCGTCACCTACATCATAAGGTTTAAACTATAAGCCTAATGCTTAGTAAGGAATGCAACACTACATGGATGCATGAATGCATAATTTGGGAAAAATCACATGCTCATAAGTCTTTTCTTGTTCATATCTTTGCTCGTAATCATCATCCATAGCCATGGATCATATTCATCATTCATAGTCATTGATCATATTCATCATTCATAGTCATTGATCATATTCATCATTCATAGTCATTGATCATATTCATCATTCATAGTCATTGATCATATTCTTTGATTAGGTTGTGTAGGTCAAGAGAGGATTTGTGCCGGTAAAGGGGGTTTGACAGTGAGTTTGATCTTGTTTCCTGCTGCGGGTCGTATTCATATGTCCTTCTTTGGACTGTGACATACGCCGAACCGCCCCCAACCCTCACTCAATCCACGTTGCATAAATCTTATATATATACATATATACATACATATCTTGTTCATGGAAAACATGCGTTAAAACATTTTCTTATGCTTGAGAAACATTCATGATGCATGAACATGAGAACTTTTAACTCATCAAACTATGACAAGGATCATACCAGAGCAGACAACTTCACATTCACTAGCAGGTCATCAAATAGTATAACTCGCAACATACATAAATCCTTCAAGTGCAGACTAGCTCATTATCATAAGGTAAACGTTAGACATCTCAACCTAGTACTCCCACGATGTAGGGCTCTATTAGCTGGAAATCTTAATACATTCACTTACCTGATCTCCTTAGCACTTTGAGCTTTTTTCTCTTCTAACTTCTTCACCTTAAACATTTACATTGCAGTAGTTAAAACAAAATCCTAACAGTTCTACTCACAAGTCATCCTAGGGTCTAATAACTAACAGTCATTCTCGAATCCTTAGTCTAATACACAATGTAGCCTGAAATCCCAAAACCAAAACAGATGGATTCGATAAATAATAACTCAGGGTTGGTTGTTTTAAATGTCCAGAATCTATTCGGAATGACATTACCAATCTCGGGTTTCAAAATGTTCCTATCAATACTCGGTCATTGAAGAATCCAAAACCTCAATACAGAGCTGAAAACAGAGCTAATAAACTAACAAATAGCCACATTGTCTAATGCATACCTCAGGCGCAGAGTAGTCGAGTGGTGGCGGAGTAAACCGGCCGTCGAGGAGAGTTTGCTTGTAACGACCCCGGCCAGGAGCCGTCACGTACTCATATACTTTCATTAACCGTTTGCCTGACTTTTACTATTATTACATTCACTTACTATCTCACAACAAACTTCCACATTATACATATATATTTTTTTTTAAACTGGTAATAGAGATGCAGAACCATTAAGGAAAACGAACCCTCTCGTGCCCGACTTCCCACGCCTCGTCGGCTCAAACTTTCATAGAGTCGAGCGACTAGACTCGGTCATTGGTTTCTTGACAATTCCGGGAAAAGAGGAGGTATCCTCAATTCTCTTAACATAATACCACTCGGGTTTGCATGGGTTGCATGCGTTGACAGCCCTCAGAAATTTAGTCGTCCGGTCGTCACGTGCATTACGCGTGACTCGCTTAACATCACCTAAAAAGAGACATCTTCCGGTGGACACGTGGGTCTCGCGTGCTAAATTAAAACATCATCCGGTCGCTAATCGACAAAACACATTTTCTTCATCTTCCGGTGAACACGTGGGTCTCACGTGCTAAATTAAACATCATCCGGTCGCTAATCGACAAAACACATTTTCTTCATCTTCCGGTGAACACGTGGGTCCTCGCGTGCTAAATTAAAACATCATCCGGTCGCTAATCGACAAAACACATTTTCTTCATCTTCCGGTGAACACGTGGGTCTCGCGTGCTAAATTAAAACATCATCCGGTCGCTAATCGACAAAACACATTTTTCATCTTCCGGTGAACACGTGGGTCTCACGTGCTAAATTAAAACATCATCCGGTCGCTAATCGACAAAACACATTTTTCATCTTCCGGTGAACACGTGGGTCTCGCGTGCTAAATTAAAACATCATCCGGTCGCTAATCGACAAAACACATTTTCTTCATCTTCCGGTGACGTCATCCGAAAGACTAAACCATCAAACAATTATCCTTCGGCATCTGCCGATGACGTCAGCCGGAAGACTAAACCATCAAACTCTAACATTCGGCATTTGCCGATGACGTCAGCCGGAAGATTGCCTCATCCAGCTTCCGTCTTACGGTAGAGAACACTAAAACATCAAAGGACTCCTTTCAACTGGAAGAAAACACAACTCGTCCAAATGCATATAGCTGAAGACTTAAGCAACAGATCATTCATAAATCTATATAACCATTCCCTGACTCAGTGATCCACTAGACGGTTTCAAACTCAACGTTTTAAAATAATCTCATCCTACTTAAACTACCATATCCCTTAACTTACTGTAACATGAGAGTTTAAACCAGGGGTCATAAATCGCCTCTCCAGCCCCGCACTGTCACCTTGAGCATCCTCCAGCAACCAGCCTTAAGCGTCCTCTTTGCACATAACATCCTCACCTGAACCTTCTTCACCTACACCATAAGGTTTAACTATAAGCCTAATGCTTAGTAAGGAATGCATGCTGACAGATATACATGAGTACACAATTTAAAGAGACATAAGTTCATAAACCATTCACCATTCGTGTTCATCTTTATCATTTACATGACATGTATTAAGGCAGGAGACGAGGGAGGAAGAAAGGGTACATAGTCATTTGCCTATCGCGGCAGTCATACATAATCATTTGCCTATCGCGGCAATCATGATACATCACTCGGCCTCCCCCAGTGGGAGAATTCGCGAGCCATACATATCATTAACTCGGCCTCCACCGGTGGGAGAATTCGCGAGCCATACATATCATTAACTCGGCCTCCACTAGTGAGAGAATTCGCGAGTCATACTTAACATAGTCTTTTCCCCCGTTCTGCACTTAATCATGGTTACATTTACTTTTCATGTTCTCAACTTAATCATAAACGTGGACATAATACATAGACATGAGGTTCACAGAGAAAAGTCATACCATAAGGACAAGTAGAACATCCTGTAACTTTACATTTACTTACACAACTTCTTCATATCGTGGAAATAACAAATCATAGTCAACAAGTTAACATCTCAGTGATTTCCTAATACCCTTGCGGTGTAGGGCCCTAGTGGCCGGAAATCTTAACACATTCACTTACCTGGATTCCTTAGCAATCCGAACTTCCTTTCTTTAACTTCTTCACCTAAAACATGTACATTACAGTAGTTAAAACAAAGTCCTAGTAGTCCTAATCATAAACCATCCTAGGATCTAATAGCTAAAGTCATTCCGATTCCTCTGTTTGACACACTGCAGTCCGAAATCCGAAACTAGGTGGACAGGTTTTACCATTGATTAAATCCGAGTTGGTTACTTAAAATACTCAGAATCGATTCGGGATGACATTTCTACTCTCAGATTAAGAAAATCACAACCTGCTCGGCCACTGCTAAAAATCCGAACTCAGTGCCGAGCTGAAAATAGAGCTCTATTTACTAATGAATGACTACATTGTCCATTTCATACCTCTTTGTTTATTTTCAGGGTTTTCACTTGAAGTGATTGAGACGACGTGTGTTGAGGACCCAACAACCTTCATGGAGGCGAAAACTAAGATAGATTAATGCGCTGGGGAAAGCATTAGAAACTACAATTCAATCGATTAGTTCCAACAAGAGTTGAACGTATCAAGCAAATGAGGTGGAGTGTTCATATGTGGTTTAGAACCTAAGTTATCCATTACAGAAAGGGGTAACTTGAAGTGATGAGAACGGTGTATTGAGGACCCAACACACCTTCATGACACGAACTAAGACTTAGTAATGCTCTGATGAAGCGGGATTAGAAACTTCACTTCAATCGAAGTGTTACAAAAGAGTTGAACGTATCAAGCAAATGAGGTGAGTGTACTGAATTGTGGGATAGAAACGAAGAATCCATGTCACTTTCCGTATTACTTGAAGTGATGAGAACGACGGTAAGGACCAAACTTCATGGCCGCGAACTAAGTATTAGTTAAGGCGCATTGATGAGCATAGAACCTTCAATTCATCATTGTTCCAAAAGAGTTGAACGTTCAAGCCAAGAGAGGAGTGTTCATGACATGTGGTAGAACCAAGTTATCCAGTTTCACTTCAAGTTAACTTGAAGTGATGAGAACGCGTGTATGAGGACCCAACAACCTTCATGGAGCGAAATAAGAATTAGTAAGGCAACTTGAGAAGCATTAGAAACTTCACTTCAATCGATTTTCCCAAAGAGGTTGAACGTATCAAGCAAATGAGGTTGAGTGTTACCATCACAGTGGTAGAACCTAAGTTAATCCATTTCACATTCAAGGTTTGAATGAGAAGTGATGAGAACGAGTGTATTGAGGACCAACAACCTTCATGGACGCGAAATAAGATTAGTAATGCGCTTGCTAAAGCATATAGAAACCTC
>CM039509.1:29124325-29168760 GCA_022432975.1 Begonia masoniana | reverse complement strand
TCGCTCGGCTCTATGTACTCCAGGAAATTGATCACAAAACCATCGACCGAGATAGATTAGATCTCCATAGACTTTACTCTAACCTACCCCTGAAGTCTAAGGACGGACGACCGGAGAATAACGGAAGACAAAAGAAAGAGAGGTACAGCCTACCTTGAGCTATGAGGTGAGGCCGGTACGTATTTTGGAGACTTCCATCAAGATTTTGTGCAACAAAGAGATTCCGCTGGTCAAAGTTCTATGGCGGAACCACGAGGTGGAAGAGGCTACGTGGGAACGACAGCAGGATATGATGACTAAGTATCCTGATTTGTTTGCATGATTTAATTTTGTGGACAAAATTCTGAATAAGGAGGGTAGAATGTAATATCCGGCTTGTACGGATTTTTGGATATATTATATTATATTACTATTTCTTTATTTAATGGCAGTTTAGTCAATATGTCAAATCAAATCAGTTTCGCAAATGGAAAGCGTCATTACGATCCTAACGATTAATAGGAATTTTAAGGAAATTATGGGAATTTTCGGAGATTAAATGCTATATTCCGAGTAATTACCTTTATCGTAATGTAAATGACGTTTTAGTAAAAATAGTAAACGAGGTCAAAATTGCAAACGGACAGTTCTGTTAAATCCCAAATAATAAGTTGGACTTATTGGCAAAATATGGAGGTTTGGAAAAGTCGAATCGTTGGACGATTAACGAGTCGAGTGACGAAATTTATATAGAAATTTAAGAAGGGCAAAATGGTAATTTTGCAAAGTTAAATTTTATTAAAAACCTCACATCTCTCTCTTCCTTCACGATTTCAACAGAAACCATTTCTGTTTTTCAATTTTCTCTTTTCTCTCACGGTTTCTCTCTGGACGCCGAGGGTTTCTCCATTCCAACTTCGATTTTTCTCCCGTTCGTCTTCCGTTCTTCGCGTTTTCTCCTTCAATCGACGTTCTAGGTATGGATCTGTAGTTTTAGAATGTTTATTTCGGTGATTTTGGAGTTTTAAATAATTATGTTCGTTTAGGGTTTCGATTAAAAACGAGATTTAAAGCTCGTAATTAATAGGTTAACCGAGATTAAGTATATAAAGCACGTATTTGACGTTATTGGACGAAGTTAAATCAATTTGTGAAAATGTTAAAAATTGAGAAATCTCGGGTTTTCGGAAAAGTTCGTAATTCGAGAATTTAGGTGCCGAGCGTAAATTGCTCGAATAAAAAGCTCGATAAATTGGATCAGAACTTTAAGAAGTTTCTTTAGTTAAGGTTTTGACAAATTGGACGTTTATTAACTTAAACTAGTTTTAACGTCAATCCTCGTATATTGTTTAGGTAACCAGTGCTCGTGGACGAGGCTTGGGTTGCAGCGTGCACGAGGTAAGTTCTCGTGATTCTTCTTTGGCCGATTGGCCTACACTGTACGTCGAACGTCATCTCGAGGAGTTTTGGAGATGCCCTTAGTTAGTTTTGCTCGGTTTGGGTAGCTAGGTCTTAGGAGTTTATAGTTTATGCTTTTACAGTTTTGATGGTACCTGTTATTGTTTGTTTACTTTCTGATAGAGAACTGTTCACGCATTCACTGGATTTTAAAGAAAAGCATGAAAATGAATTTCCGCACAGAGTTTTCAAAGATAACGTAAAGCATAGCACGGCCGAAAGGCACATAGGCCGAAAGGCACAGAGGCCGAAAGGCGCATAGGCCGAAAGGCGCAGAGGCCGAAAGGCGCATAGGTCACGCGAGGTGGGGCTCAGGCACGGCTGTACGTGTTGTAAGCGTGCACCCCCCGCCTCTAGCTGGAAAGAGTAGTCCGCCCGCTGGATGAGCTCTCTCTGGTTAGAGGGATAGGATCTCGGTGGCACCCACAGAGCATTGCATAGAAAGATAAAATAAAGCATGGTTTAATGAATTCATAGCACAGCATGCATAGCATTTACGTAGAGCTTACTGGGATTTTATCTCATAATGTATATGTATGGTGTAGGTGACATAGACTTCGAGGAACCAGGTGAGGATGGGATTCCTCCTCCTGAGGCATAGTCCAGTTGACGGAGGATGGCTGCGGTGGTGCGCTGGTGCAGTCGAGGCTTCACCGACCCGTGGGGATAGTATGTACAGAGTTTTGAGGGTCTCTTTTGGGATGTTCTGATGAATTGTATAGACGTTTTAGGATGTTTGGTACTGGTAGTTGATAGGTTTATATTTGATGTTTAAAACGTTTTGGTTTAAGACTATTGTTCGATAGTTTTGAAATGTTGTAGGTTGGTTACGGATAGTCTCGATATTTAGATATATCCACGCAGTTGGATTTCGCAAAGTCCGCTGAAATTGGGTTGAGTTTAGAAAGTTTGGTTGAGTTTAATTTCTAATTTGATTGCTGTATCTGGTGATAAAAGGCATTAGATATAGGAAGTTTACTCTCTGGAATTCGATTTCCAGAGAGTATTGGTTGAAAATTTTTAAGTGTTCTGCTCTCTGGATTCCAGAGAGCAATTGTGAAGGAAAAGTTGCGAGCGATCAAAAGAAGGCATAGGATCGCTGCAAGGAGTGCAGCGATCGATCTCTGCAGCAATGCAGAGATCGATCGCTGGCAGCTGAATGGCTGCCAGCGATCAAGCGCTGGCAACAAGGGAGCTGCCAGCGACTGATCGCTGGCAGCAAGAAGCTGCCAGCGACTGGTCGCTGGCAGTATGCCAGCGCCCGATCGCTGGGCAGACATGCTGCTCAGCGATCGTGCGCTGAGACTGGTCGCTGGTCAGCGACCAGTCGCTGCTTCTTCTCCCTGGCCGAATTACCTTATTGCCCTCCCAATGTTTTATTTTGTTTTATTTAACTTAATTGATTTAAAAGGTTTAATTTAATTGTTTTAAATCATAGTTTATTCAATAGATTTAGTTGTTTTATACAGTATAACTTTAAATGGTTATTTTTAAATGGTTTAGTTTCCGCATAGCGTGTGAATAAAAAATGAAAAATTTGTACGGTAATTAAGGGTAAATATGGGTACAGTTTTAGGGACGTTACATATTGAGTTGCATTTTGGTGTTGTGTTGCATTGTTTGGCCGTATTGTGTTGTTGTGCATAGTGCTTGGTTTTTAAACTGTAATTGTTATCCCTTACTTGCTAAGCTTAAGCTTACGTGTGTGTGTGTTCTGTGGTGTAGGTGACAACAGGAGTTCAGGTTAGAGCTACGATGAATGCTCGGATTGGGACGCAGTCGTTGATGTACGCTGTATGCCGGTGCAGGCAGTTGTAGGGGCGCCTCAACCATGGTCTTCGGGAGAATGTGGGACTTTATATTTTAGTAGTTTGTTGTAGATGTCTGTATGTAGAAATGATGGGAATGCTTAACTCATTTTGGTTGATGTTTTTGTTAGTTGTGGTATAGCTATGTGTATTTGTGGTAATAGTCATAGGTAAGGGTGATGTATCGCCGTGTACTGTGAACTTTCTTCATTTAGAGATGTTAGTATTTTAGGTTCCCCCTTTACTGCCATTTGGTGATTTCGTATGCTGGATACGTTGATGAGGAGTATTGTGGATTTTCTTCATTCTGGTTGATTGTTGGAGATTAGGAATATTCTGGATTGGATTTTGTGCAGGTATTTAACATTTTGGAGGCGCCATTTACAGGCGTTATTTTGCCAAATTTTCAGGAAGGATGCCGTGGTGCTTAATGGTTAGGAGTAAGGGAATTAGTGAGTCTAGGCAGCTAGGTATGACATAAGAGAGTTTTGAGAGACTTAGCTTTAATTCTACAGGGTCAATTTTATTTTAAATTATGTTTTAGCGTGGGATTTGTTAGCAAAGTAGCGCACCGAGCCAGGGTGGGTTCGGGGGCGTTACAGAAGGCGAGGGAAATGTTAAGAGCTAACCTAGCAACCCAAGCTAGGCTAGCAATGGAGGACTACTCCATTTGGTTCAAGGAACCAAGGAAACTCTCAAAGGCTAACCACCTCAAAGAATCAAAAAGGGATATTTTATAAATTGGCAAATGTTTTTAGTACATTCACCAATACCATGTATTTATAGAGTCCTAGGGTGGATTAGGGTTTGGCAAGACTGAATGAGGGCCATTGGATCAAGAAAATAATCAAGGGCCATGGTTGAAGCTTGTGTGTGCGCGGATCAATGGTGGAGGGGCAATCTGGCACGCGCGCTCGTGCTTGTATTTGTGTTAACTGCTACCCGTGCCCAGCTGGCGCAGCTACCCGCACTGATGCGCGCTCCAGCACGTGCAGATCCAACGCTCCTAGTTGAGCCCGCGCCAAAATGAATTAATGGTGGAGATTTTTGCCAAGTCATCAATCCAAGTGACCACCCACATTTGTACCTGCATTTTCTTACCTTTTAATGTGGGCTCTTCCTTGGGCCAAGTCCTTCTTTGGGCTCCATTTGTTGTAGGCCTTTTCCTTGAATATTGAAATTCTTCAACCCATTATCCACCAACATACATCTAACCTTAACCACATAATCTAATGCATGCAATGCAATTATAAAATCCATACAATAAAGGCGACTGTATGCCAAATAAGTTCAAAAATAAAATTACACAATTATTGGGCCGGGAAAACAAATTACCATGGGCCTAGTGGTGACTCCTTCCATGTGCCCCACATGCATTCGTCTACTATAATTGTACCTACAAAAGAGAACGCGTAATAAATAGGGGAACTAGATAATGCAAGGAATTTGTTAAATTTCTTTTTACATGCCAACCGAGGCATGTCATATTCCTGTGTGGATGTATTTTTCTATAGTTATGTCAAGTTCTATACAACTTGTAATATCCGGCTTGTACGGATTTTTGGATATATTATATTATATTACTATTTCATTATTTAATGGCAGTTTAGTCAATATGTCAAATCAAATCAGTTTCGCAATTGGAAAGCGTCATTACGATCCTAACGATTAATAGGAATTTTAAGGAAATTATGGGAATTTTCGGAGATTAAATGCTATATTCCGAGTAATTACCTTTATCGTAATGTAAATGACGTTTTAGTAAAAATAGTAAACGAGGTCCAAATTGCAAACGGACAGTTCTGTTAAATCCCAAATAATAAGTTGGACTTATTGGCAAAATATGGAAATTTGGAAAAGTCGAATAACTGGACGATTATCAAACCGAAAGAAGAAATCTATATAAAAACTAAAGAAGGGCAAAATCGTCAATTAGCATTTAATAAACTTATTATTACTTAAAGGCAAAATGCCTTAATCGATTTCATTACTGAAATCGATTTCCGGAGAAGAGAGAACCCTCGACGACCCTCCCTGCCCGCGCGACATTTTTCTTAATCCGACCTCCGTTCGTTTCGTTTTCTTCACGCGTTCTCCTTCAATCGCAACTCTCGGTATGTCTCTATAGTTATTGAGCGTTAAAAACTCGATTTTCGTAGAGTTATGCTTTTAGGTCATTCGTTTAGGTTTTCGATAAAAACGAGATTTATGATCCGAGATCTATAGATCTGCTATGTTTAAGTAAATAAAGGACGTATTGAACATTATTGGACGAAGTTAAACCGATTTAGGAAAAATGTTAGAATTTGAGAAATTCGAGAATTTAGGATAAACTCGTTTTAATGATAAACGTTGTAAATTGTTTAGGTAAACAGTGCTCGTGGACGGAGCTTGAGCTGCTTTGGACACGAGGTAAGTTCTCGTGAACTTCTTTGGCCGATTGGCCTACACCGTACATCGTATGTCGTCTCGAGGAGTTTTGGAGATGCCTGTAGTTAGTTTTGATCGGTTTGGGTAGCTAGGTTTTAGGAGTTTATAGTTTATGCTTTTACAGTTTTGATGGTACCTGTTATTGTTTGTTTACTTTCTGATAGAGAACTGTTCACGCATTCACTGGATTTTAAAGAAAAGCATGAAAATGAATTTCCGCACAGAGTTTTCAAAGATAACGTAAAGCATAGCACGGCCGAAAGGCACATAGGCCGAAAGGCACATAGGCCGAAAGACACAGAGGCCGAAAGGCGCATAGGCCGAAAGGCGCAGAGGCCGAAAGGCGCATAGGTCACGCGAAGTGGGGCTCAGGCACGGCTGTACGTGTTGTAAGCGTGCACCCCCCGCCTCTAGCTGGAAAGAGTAGTCCGCCCGCTGGATGAGCTCTCTCTGGTTAGGGGGATAGGATCTCGGTGGCACCCACAGAGCATTGCATAGAAAGATAAAATAAAGCATGGTTTAATGAATTCATAGCACAGCATGCATAGCATTTACGTAGAGCTTACTGGGATTTTATCTCATAGTGTATATGTATGGTGTAGGTGACATAGACTTCGAGGTACCAGGTGAGGACGATGTCCCTCCTCCTGAGGCATAGTCCAGTTGACGGAGGATGGCTGCGGTGGTGCGCTGGCGCAGTCGAGGCTTCACCGACCGGTGGGGATAGTATGTACAGAGTTTTGAGGGTCTTTTTGGGATGTTCCGATGAATTGTATAGACGTTTTAGGATGTTTGGTACTAGTAGTTGATAGGTTTATATTTGATGTTTAAAACGTTTTGTTTTAAGACTATTGTTCGATAGTTTTGAAATGTTGTAGGTTGGTTACGGATAGTCTCGATATTTAGATATATTCACGCAGTTGGATTTCGCAAAGTCCGCTGTAAGTTGGTCGAATGTTGTTATTGTTGTGAAATGATGTTAAGTGTGTGAGGATTTCTCTCTGGAATCGGATTCCAGAGAGTGTGCTATGTTGATTTGCTCTCTGGAATCCAGAGAGCAATTGTGTAAAATCGTGAAGCAGAGAATAGAAAACAGAAGAGAGAAGAGAAAATAGGAGATCGCTGCACTGCAGTGTGCAGCGATCGATCTCTGCAGCAATGTAGAGATCGATCGCTGCTTGCTGCAGCATGTGCAGCGATCGATCTCTGCAATTTGCAGAGATCGATCGCTGCTTGCTGCAGCATAGGCAGCGAGCGATCTCTGCTTGCTGCAGAGATCGATCGCTGCAGCAAGCAGCGATGCAGCGCCCGTGCGCTGCAAATGGCAGCGCCCGGTCGCTGCTGCTTTTCGAGGGCAGAATTCCGATTCTGCCCTCCCTCTTTTCAATTTGATTTTTAAAGTTTTAATTAATGTTTTAAGTTTTAATTATTTATTAAACGTTTTGTTTTAAATGCTTTCAAGGTTCAAATTCAATTCCGATTTCGATTCTGGTTTCGATTTCGGTTTAGTTTCCGTCTAGAGTTTAATTAAAGTTATTAGGATAAAAGAAAAATATATTCGGGAAAAACGGGTACAGTATTAGGGTCGTTACATTTTTATTCTTTACAAAAAAAAAGAGAACGATGTATAGACCTAATTTTGATGTATTTAAAACCTCTGTTTGACAGTTGTATGTATGTTTTGAAATATTCTGGAACTGTTTGGAATCTTTTCCTTTTAGGTTGTGCATGGATTGTCTCGAGTTTCTGAGCTATCCATGCAGTTTTTTTTCTTGAACTTCTGTCATGTTTTTCAAGCATGTTTTAAAACAGTGTTTTGAATTGGGTTTGGGGTTTTGATGCTCTTTGTGTCAAAAGAAGTAAGTTATCAAACAGAGAGGTAACCAATCAATCGGTGAAGTGTTAAATTTTAAAAGAAAATAGTCGTTCATTCTGCCCTTTGAAAATAGTCGTCCATTCTGCCTTTTGAAAATAGTCGTCCATTCTGCCCTTTAAAAACAGTCGTCCACGTCTTCTGTAAGAAAGTCATCCACGCCTTCTGTAAAAGAGTTGTCCATTCTGTTCTGTGAACAGTCATCCACGTTGTTTCTCTAAAATAGTCGTCCACGTCTTCGGTAAAATAGTCGTCCACGCCTTCTGTAAAAGAGTTGTTCATTCTGTCCTGTGAACAGTCAGTCGTCCACGCTGTTTCTCTAAAACAGTCGTCCACGCTATTCCTTAAACAGTAGTCCAGTTCTGTAGTTGTGCACAGACTCTGCCTTTGATTTTAAACGTCCACAGGCTTTTGTTTTTGCCTTTGACTTTAAACGTCCACAGGCTTCTGTTTTTGCCTTTGATTTTAAACATCCACAGGCTTCTATTTTTGCCTTTGACTTTAAACGTCCACAGGCTTATGTTTTTGCCTTCGATCTTAAACGTCCACAGGCTTCTGTTGTCTACTGTTTCTGCCCTTTTATTTCAAATGTTCAAGGCTTCTGTCATCCACAGTAAGTCTTCCACGGCATGACTTCTAGTTTTTGTTCCCATTTTTATTAAGTCTTCCACTGCATGTCTGTTGTTTGTTCTGCCTTCAAGTTTCAGTCGTCCATTTCTGTTTCATGATTTTCTGTTTTCACGCCTTCAGATTTAAGAGTTTTAAAAAGTCGAAGTTAAGTCCTAGTGAAAATCCCGGAATCTGTTTTCATTTCTCTCTGCCTTATGTCTTCTTGTTTTCTTCTACCATTTATTCCTGTAATATGATTTTAACTTATCTTCCAGTCTTCAGCTCCAGAGAAGGTTTTCTCTGTGTAAAGTTTTAAAAGTTTCCAAAAAAATAGTCCACGTTTTTAAATGTCCGGAGTGAGGCTCTTTGACCCCGGTTGGGTTGGGGGTCGTCACAATTTCCCTTTGGTTGGTTTCTTAGAATAGAAGGAGAAGTCATATAGGTATCTAGAAAAAGCCCCCCGTCCAATAAGGTAAGGTGTGACAAGCCTAGGAGGCCCATAACAAGATCACCTACTAGGACCCATAATTTAATTAATCAATTTTTTAATGATTTGTCTCTTTTTGTAGGTTATGACCCCATTGTGGATCTCACATGGGAGCCGACATCAGAGGATATGGACAAGTCCGTGCATAGCCTACAATGGAGCTTATGCACGGAGTCTTCAAGCAGCCCAATGGGAATTTTTCTTCCCGGGCCACTAAATATGTAATTTTAATTTTTAAACTCATTCGGCATACATTAGCCTTTTTGTATGGATTATTATATATTTGCATCATCCATTAGATTGTGTGGTTAGGGTTAGATGAATGTTGGTGGATTATGGGTTGAAGATTAATTCAACAAAGGAAATTGCATCAACAAAATAGAGCCCAAAGAAAGTCTTGGTCCAAAGAAGAGCCCACAACTAAAGGTATAAAATTGTAGGTACAAATGTTGGTGGCAACTAGGATCAAAGACTTGGACAAATCTCAGCCATTGATCAAGTTTTGGCTCAGTATTCATCTCCATCGCACAACTAGAGGCGCGTGGGCAGCATCGGGTAACGGATCATGGCGCGCGCGGGCAGCTTCTCGGCCATCAGATGAGCACGCACGGCAGCGCTCTCCTTCACTGATTGGTGCGCTCTGAATCGCTGCACTGGATACTGAGGTGGCGCCCTCGGATTCGCCAGCGAGGAGCGCATGGATTGATGAGGTGGCATGCGACTGTTTGCTGATTGGCGTGCACGTGCGCACGACTTCCTTCTCCTCGGCCATTGATCATTTCTTCAACCAATGGTTCATATTCTCTTGCCAAACCCTAATCCACCCTAGGAATTCTATAAATGCATAGCATTTGTTCATGTATTGGAACTTTGGCTCATTTATGAAATTTCTATTTCCCTAACTCCGTGTTAGAAGAACCTTTTGGTGTTCCTCGATTTCTATTGAGTGGAGTGGTCCTCCATTGCTCTTCTTGCTCTAAGGTTGCTAGGCTAGCTCTTATTTTCCCTCATCTTGATCTCTTGAGAGTAAGAACTTCGAGGAAGAAAACCTAGGCCTACGGTGGTCGTTTTCCTTTGGGAAAACGTGCATCCGAGAGCTCAAACGTAAGATAGCTCCTCGGGTCCGCCAAAGGTATTTTCATTTTCATCTTTTCCATCACATTTTCACACATTCATCACTCTTTAATTTCGGCCTCACCATTCACCCACTTCACCATTTAATTTCTAGCAATTTTCTATTCATCTTCTTCATTCTCTTCTCCACGGTTTGCACCCTACCCAACCTCCATCTTCTTCTATTTTTCTTACATATATTATACCTTCATATTGGACATAATATTCGGCCACCCCATCACACACCTTCACCTTTAGTTACTTGCATTTTATTCTCCATTTTTCTCTCTTTGATTTCGGCTTTGTGTATCAATTGTCACCCGAGCTCCGTTGTCATTTTTGTGGGTATTACATGGCCCCTTTTCTAAGGGTCACCGTGTCAAGTGGTATCATAGCGCAAGCTGCTTCCAACGATGCGTTTTAGTGCCTTGACGTTAGTCAAAAATTGGCACAATACCGGGAAAACCGCTCTTTATTTTCTAGCATAATATTTGAATCTATTTGGTGCTTATTTTTGCAATATGCTTATCTTAATACTTGCTGCCATTATCCTTGTCATTTAATAGCTTAAGATATTGTGGAAAAATGGGTATGCCTTGTGACAAGATTGGCCAAGGTAAGATTAATCTCCTCTCGGTTTTACACTTGTTTTGCTTCTCGGATTTTTATCTATTTGGCTTTGGATTTGGCTTGTTCTAACCTCGGTTTTTCTATCCTATTTTTGTTATGTTTTAGCCAAGGGTTACATCTAAAATTTGTGCCATTAACTCATATAAAATCTGGTCTTATTGTGCATATAAAAATCGACCAAATGTAACTAGTTAAACCCGATTTTACATGATAGATTATTCTCGGTTTTTCTAGTATATCTAAGCTCAGTTTTTATGGTATCATTGTTGATTGTGGTACTTTAATTTTTTTTATGAAGCATCTATTTTATGCTAGCATTTTAGTACAATAAGTTAACTTATAAATTTGTGACAAAACATTTGCTAAAATCAACTATATTGGTGTTATTGCACTTATGAAAATTCTGCTCTATTTAACTTGAAATTTCAGTATGTTCACTTTGATTAAACTTGTGTTTTAAATTTAATACTTGCTGTTTTTGAAGTTATTTAGTTGGAATTAATATTATCTTTATTGAACATAACTTAAAATTGGTTACTTTGTTGAATTTGGTTGGATTTGTGGAACTAAGCACTTATTGAAATTTCATTTCTAAGTTTAGTTTTGCTAAGTGTTGATTGGAACATCTAAGTTGTTTATTTGAATTCCAAATTTTAAATATTAAGTGTGAGCATGATCCTTATTTTCTTATTGTCTTAGCTATGACACATCTTTAGCAATTAAAATTTTCCTAAGACACTAAAGAGATAAGCACCTCACTAATTTAGGATGAAACAACTTAGAATGAATTAAAATTTAAAATTTGAAATTTATCAACCTATCACTTAACCATGACTAATAGAAGTGGATTTACACGAGATACACAACATCAAGAACCAAATCGGGTTAGGGACACTCCTCCTCCAAAACAAGCACGTCACGAGGGTGAGACTAGCATGCAAGGTGGCATGCAAGGTCAAATCGAGGCCTTAACGGGCTTAGTTAACACCCTTACCCAACAAGTCAAAGAACTTATGACCAACCATCCCCGAAGAGAATCCCATGAATGAGATCCTTCACGAGAGACCTCCTCTAGGATTATACGTGAACGTCCTAGACGACGAACCCCTTTTCAACCACCCGTAGAGGAAGAAGAATGGGCTGAGCGCCAAAGAATGAGACCCCGTTATTACGATTCGAAGGATGAGGATTGGGCGGGAGATGATGAAGAATATCGCCCGAATCGTCGTAGAGATAACGACGATCTCTGTAATGTTAAGATGACGATTCCCCCTTTCAATGCAACATGTGATGGGCACACATACTTAGATTGGGTTGATAAAGTATAGAGAGTTTTTGAGTGCCACGACTATTCCGAACGAGTTAAAATTCAACTCGCGTCTCTTGAACTAACGGGCCACGCAGCATTATGGTGGTCAAACCTTAAAAACCAAAGAATGCGAACATTAGGTTACCCCGTCTCCACCTAGAATTCCATGAAAGAATTAATGCACAAGAGGTTCGTTCCCCGACATTATAAACATGAACTCTTCCATTAACTCCACAATCTTAAGCAAAATAACCTCACGGTCGATGAGTACCTTACAAAATTTGAGACTCTCAATATGCAATGTGCTATTGATGAGCCTGAAGAAAACTCATCGCTAGATTTATCTGTGGCTTGAACCGTGATATAGGTGATGCAGTTGAGGTACAACAATTAGAGGCCATGGACATGGTCATTCAACTAGCCCTTACGGTGGACCGACAACCTAAGAGAAAAAGAAAGACCAACTTCCCCAACAAGTTTCCACCTAGACACTTGGACCAAGATAAGCCTAAACCTCCATGGAAGAATGAAGAGAAAAGACCAATTAACCGTACTTGGCCACCTAAAGCACTATTCAACCAAAACAAACCCCCTCCAATGGATAAGAATCAAGCAAAACAATCTCAAGGACAAATAGCCCGTGATATTAAATGTTACAAGTGTTTAGGTAAAGGACATTACGTGAATGAATGCTCTAACCGTCGAGTGATGGTTATTAAGGAATCGACCGGAGAATGGGAAAGCGAAAATGACGAAGGTCAATACCTCGATAAAGAAGAAGAAGAGGTAGAAGAAGAAGAAAGTGAGCACGATTCAGATGAATGTTTGGCTCAATAGGGACCACTTTTGATGGTTATAAGAAGAGCCCTCATTTCTAAGAATGTGAAAGAGGATTGCCAAAGTGTAAATATTTTCCAAAGTAGATGTGCAGTAAATAATAAAATTTTCTCCATGATTATAAATGGTGGAAGCTGTGTCAACGTAGCTTCCCAAGATATGGTTAGCAAACTTGGGTTTGAAACGACTAGCCACCCTAAGCCATATAAATTAAGACGGTTAGACGATAGAGATGACACCAAGGTGGCAAAGCAAGTTCCTCAATTTCACTATTGGTAAATATAAAAGATACGGCTCTTTGCGATGTCGTTCCTATGAACGCGAGTCATCTTCTATTAAGGAGACCATGGCTTTATGATCGTAAGGTGCAACATGACGGATTCCTCAATAATTACAGTTTGAAATTTGGTGGCAGGGCCATTAAATTGCTTCCTATGACCCCTGAACAAATAGCACGTGACGATGTAGTGAGGAAGGAAGAGAAGATCAAGGAGAATCTTTTCTTATCTAAACGAGAATTAAGGGCTGCTGTCACTAAAAGGAAAGACCTTGATTCTTGTGTTATTTAGAGACCGCGTTATGGAGCTTGGGGATATACACTTACCGATCCAACATTTGCTTAAATCTTACCAAGACGTTTTTCCTGAGGATTTACCACCCGGTTTACCACCAATTAGAGGAATAGAACATCAAATTGACCTTCAACCTGGACCTATGTTGCCTAACTGACCGGTCTATAGGATGAGGCCTGAAGAGGCCAAAGAATTACAAGAAAAAGTCCAAAAGTTACTGGGAAGGGGATACATTAGAGAATCGATGAGTCCTTGTGTCGTGCCTACATTATTGGTACCCAAGAAAGACGACACTATGACGACATGTGCCGATAGTCGGGCTATAAATCAAATCACTATTAATTATAGATACCTGATCCCTAGACTCGAAGACATGTTAGATGAATTAAGTGGAGTATCGATCTTTTCCAATGTCGACTTGAAGAGTGGTTATCACCAGATACGAATGAAAGAAGGTGATGAATGGAAAACCACCTTCAAAACTAAATACGGATTTTTTGAGTTGCTAGTTATGCCATTCGAACTTACAAACGCCCCGAGCACTTTTATAAGGCTAATGCACCACGTTCTTAAGGATCTCCTTGGGAAGTTTGTTGTTGTCTATTTTGATGACATCTTGGTGTATAGCCCCAATAATGTGCCCCATAGGCCCATTACACGGTCTCAAACCCAAGGTCATAATTTATCTAATTTATGCACTTACAGTCTTGTCTCTTTTGCAGGTAATGGATTGTGTGGAGGCTTGGAGAACACCTTGGGAGACTTGAAGTGGGAATCCAAAGCTACGGATGTGGACCAACCAACACACTTAATCACTTGGAAATTCAAGCAAGCAGACCAATTTGCTCACATGGGAATTTGTCTTCCCGAGCCTTAATTGTAACCTTTTATTTCAAACTTATTTTGAGGCAAACATTGGCCTTCTTGTTAAACTTTATTATAAGCATGCATATTAGGCATTTAGGGTTAGATGAATGATAAGTTAGATGATGGAATGGAAGTGGTTCAAAGCAAGTGCATGGAGTGCATGGAAGAGGAGGAATGGGCCTTAAGGAAAAGATATCCATTTTGGCCCAACCTTGAGTGGAGGGGACCACTACCCTTTATCCAAACCATGGGCTTCCACTTGAGGGATTCTTAGAGGTTCTCCAATCAACACAAGGCCAAGGATTGATGACATGGTTATCACACAACCATTGGATCAAGAAAACCAAACTCATCTCGGCCATCCAAGCTATCTTCAAGATCCAACGGTTACACCATTTTGAAGACCACTTTTTGAATCACATCCAAGCCATCCATAGGTCTATAAAAGCATGGTAATTGGTGATTGTAAGTTTTTTTGGACTGATTTTAAGGAGCATGCACGGATTTCCCTTCCATGGTTGAAGGAGTTTGAAGAAACCAACAAGGTTTGCTCGGTTTGCACAAAACTGAGGGGTTGCGCCCCCACCACTCCCTTCTTGCTTGGTAGCTTGCAAGGGTTATATAGCCATCTTCTTCTCTATCTCCTTGGGAGTGGAAAACAGTAAGAAGTGGCCCCAAACCGTGTTCAAGAGTCGAGTTGTCTTCCTTGGAAGCAACTTTTGCCAAAGGCTTCAAAATATTACCTATTGGCCGATTTCTTCAAGTTTTGTATATCTTTTCCATCTCAATGAATCAGGACCACGCCTTCCACTATCACACACCTCACTCACTCCACTAACATCATATAAAGTTTCGTTTTCATCTAAGCACATTTGGTCTTTCAAGTTCATCTTGCAATTTGTGTTCTTCTCGGCCATTTCTTGCCAATCCGAGGAGCTAACGATCCCCTCTAAGCTCTAAACGTTTTCTTGCAGGTTAGGGCTATATCAAGTGGTATCAGAGCGTGGCTAGCTCCTTTAGGGTGCTGGAAACCAAGTTGGTTTGGTTCCCCAAACCCATTTGATTGTCCAAAACCGATTGCACAAAACCGGGTTACTTGATTTGCGGTTTTGTATGTGTGTTTAGTTTTCTTGTTTTTTTTTTGCTTTGTTTTCACTAAATACCACCCCTATCTTCTTTTAATCGAAGTTAACAGACTTGAGCTTGGGTTTCTAGCTTATTTTCTTCACCATTTTCGTGCTGCAAATAGCTTCCACTTTTGGTTAAACAATTGCTAACTACTTCTAGTACTTGCTGTTTTTATTTCCCTTTTTGTATTGCCACTTGTTCTGCTGTTTTATCCATTTTCCAGCCATCAAAAGAGCATGTTCCTTTCATAAGTTTTAAAGTATAAACTCTGAATATTGTGATTGGTTTGCTGTTTGAGTTGGTTGCTCATGACTGGTGCTTATTTTGTAGCTAATGGACATGACCGATTGATGAACTAGTTGAACACCCGATTTGTCCAAAATTTGGCCTCTATTTGTATTGCTTTTTGAGTATGCTTTATTTACGTTATTCTCTTGCTAATGAATGTTAAATTATTGATATTTGATCTGTTTAAGATGGCATGAAAATTTGGGGAATTAAGCTTGCTAAAATCGAGAGTAAAAGTAAGCACAAAAGTGATTTGTTGTAGTATTGTTAGCCGATTAGCATGACACTTAAATTCAACTTTGCATTGAGCTAAATCAAACTTTCTTTTATTAAATGCTGCTGTTATTCCTTGCTAAGTATGAGTAAAAAGTTTGGTAAAAGATGTATGCAAATTGGTTATGGACTTGTCACAAAACCGAGGCCTAAAATGCATCAAAATTTATTCTAGTGACTACCGATTATTGTTTTATTTTCGTGTTTTGTAACCTGTTTTTCTGTATAAGTCCGAGCATATAAATCATCTAGGCTGGAGTTAACTTACCCTTCAGCTAAAGCATGTGCTCATTGTAGAGTGTTTGGCATTAAAATTCAAATTATATGCTGTTTTTGGCAAAAACAAGACACACTTTTGAAAAAACAGTTTTGTGTGTGCACAAATTTGGTAAGGTTGATGTTGATTGTTGGGACCACAATGCACTTTGCTGAAAATGAATGTTGACCACGAACTTATGCTGAATATTACCTTTCAAATTAGTGGTTTGTTGCTAAAATATTGTTTAATACTTGAATGAAAACCAAAGCATGAAATTTGGCTTAAGTCTCAAAATCTTCCATGAAAATTACCTAAACCGAGAACCAAATTGAGTTGTGATTTTTACTTTTCTTAGTTAACTTAATTTGCATGTCCCCTAGAGTGTAAAGGAATAAATCCCTTTCCTTTTACTCCTTAGTAGTTATTTTATTTTTGGCCCTATTATTCAAAAAAAAAAAAAAAAAAAAGAAGTGAACTTAATTGAAAGCTTAGGTGAATACTTTAGTGAGGACAATTTTTCCTAATCTCCTAGGAACTATGGTTCAACAAAACTAAAATTTTCCTAATACTTAGTAATGAAGACTAGAAGTGGAATTCACATAGGCCCAACCCAAGATATGGCCCAAGATCCAAACATACCCACTAGTGGCAAAGACATTCCCCAAGAAGAGACTCATACCCAACAAGAGGGAGAGTCTAGCATGCAAGGACAACTTAATGGACTAAGTGGAATTGTTGGAGCCTTAAGTAAACAACTCTATGAAATGAACTTAAAATTTGAACAAGTGATGAATGGTCGTAGACCAAGCTATCATGGAGAATCCTCCCATGACACCACACCTAGGAGAAGAAATGACAACCTTAGGACTCGATTTAGAGACCAAGAACCTTTAGGTGGTGATGACGAGGTAGATTACCGAAGTGGTAGACGCCCTAATTTCGACCATGATGAGGATGATGAGTGGACCTTAGACGAGGAGGAAAATTCCCGACCCCCTAACCCTAGACGCCATGATGAGTTTAGGAGAGACCGACGACGAGACCAAGATGACCTTCGAAACGTAAAATTACAAATCCCATCCTTTAATGGAACTTGTGATGGAACAACCTTTATCAAATGGTTAGAAAAGGTGGAAAGGATATTTGATTGTTATGATTACTCCGACAAGGTCAAGATCCAACTAGTTTCCGTAGAACTTACCGGCTATGCCTTACTTTGTAGGTCTAACATTAGATCACAAAGAGCACAGACTGGATTTGATCCTATTAATACTTGGAGGAAGATGAAATCTATTATGTCTAAGAGGTTCATACCTAGTCATTATAAGCAAGAGTTGATCATGAAGATACATAGCCTCAAGCAAGGAAGTCTATCCGTTGAAGAGTACCTCACGGAGTTCGAAACTCTAAAAATTCGAGGAGAACTAGAAGAGCCTGATGACCAAGCCATAGCTAGGTTTATCCATGGACTAAATTATGATATTGCTGATGCTGTAGAGTTACACCCATTGGAGAGCATGGATTCGGTGATCCAATTGGCCTTAAAAATTGAGCGACAACTTAAAAGAAAGAGAAAAGTCGCCCAATCCTACAAGCCTAGTCAATTTCCCAAGTACACTCCCAAACCCCTTGAAGTTAACAAGCCCTCACCCAAGGCTGACTGGAAAAAGCCTTTCCAAAGACAATGGCCACCCAAGGATTCAAGTAATAAACCTATAATTCCCAAAGGCCCTGAAGCCAAGACCACGAGAGATAACCCCATTGGACAAAGAGCACGTGACCTCAAGTGCTACAAGTGTCAAGGCCTAGGGCATTTCATGGCCCAATGCCCGAACCGACGTGTTATGATTATTGAGGAGGACACTAGTGAACTTGTAAGTGAGGAAGAGCTCCAAGAGGAAGTGGTAGAAGTTGAAGGAGATGAGGACGAGAATGAATCTGAGGAAGAAGTTATTCACGCACAAGATGGACCTTTACTTATGGTGAGAAGACGTGTTCTCATAACAAAGAATTCTGGAGAGGATTGTCAGCGTGAGAATATTTTTCATAGTAAATGTCTCATCAAGGATAAGCTTTGTTCGTTAATCATTGATGGAGGAAGTTGTGCGAATGTAGCCTCCAAGGATTTGGTGACCAAATTAGAACTCAATACTAGCAGCCACCCCCACCCGTACAAGCTTAAGTGGTTGGATGATAGAGACGACGTCAAAGTTACGAAGCAAGCGAGGATTGAGTTTGCTTTAGGTAAATATAAAGATTCGGTCCTTTGCGATGTAGTGCCTATGAGCGCAAGCCATTTACTCTTAGGCCGCCCCTTGCAATTTGATCGAAGAGTGAACCATGATGGGTATTCCAACTGTTATTCACTAAAGTTTGAAGGCAAAAATCTTAAGTTGGCACCCATGACCCCTGAGCAGATAGCTAAGGATGATGCTATCAAGAGAGAAGAGAAGAATAAAGCTAGTCTCTTCATGACTAAAACTGAATTAGAAGCATCGGTACTTAGGGGAGACCCTTTGATTATGATACTTTTCCGTGACCGAGTGATGGAGTTAGGAGTTATTCCCCCTCAAGTTATGGACCTTTTGCATAAGTTTCAAGACGTATTCCCTGAAGATCTCCCAAAAGGATTGCCACCTCTTCGTGGCATTGAACATCAAATTGATCTCCAACCCGGGGCTGTTTTACCAAATCGACCAGCTTACCGAATGAACCCCGAGGAGACGAAGAAACTGCAAGACCAAGTACAAGAACTATTGGACAAGGGATATATAAGAGAATCCATGAGCCCTTGTGCAGTTCCTTCCCTTTTAGTCCCTAAGAAAGACGGCACCATGAGGATGTGTGTCGATAGATGAGCCGTGAACCAAATCACTGTCAAATACCGATTCCCTATTCCTAGGCTCGAGGACATGTTAGATGAGCTCAGTGGAGCTTCGATCTTTTCTAAAGTGGACCTCAAGAGTGGTTATCACCAAATACGTATGAAGGAAGGTGATGAGTGGAAGACAGCCTTCAAGACGAAGTATGGGCTGTTTGAATGGATGGTGATGCTCTTTGGTCTTTCTAATGCCCCGAGCACATTTATGAGACTCATGCACCATGTGCTTAAGGAATATCTTGGTAAATTCATTGTGGTTTACTTCGATGATATTTTGGTGTACAGTATTGACCTTCCTCAACATCTTAACCACTTGAGTACCCTCTTCCAAACCCTAAGGAAAGCCAAGTTGTTTGGAAACTTGAGCAAGTGTTCCTTTGCGAAAGAAAAGGTCTATTTTCTGGGACTTGTGATTTCCAAAGATGGAATGGAAGCTGACGTGGATAAGATCAAGGCCATTAAGGATTTGCCCATACCAAACTCCATAACTGAAGTACGTAGCTTCCATGGATTAGCCTCATTTTATCGGAGGTTTATCAAAGATTTTAGTTCAATAGCTGCCCCACTTACGGATTGCACCAAGAAAGGGAAAGAGTTTACTTGGACTCCTTCTTGCCAAAAGAGCTTTGAACTTATCAAGCAAAGTTTATGTCATTCTCCCGTACTTGCTCTTCCTGACTTCAACAAAGTTTTTGAAGTTAAAAGTGATGCATCAGGAGCTGGCATTGGAGCAGTACTCATGCAAGACCACCGACCCATCGTATTCTTTAGCGAAAAGATGAAAGGAGCTGTGCTGAATTATTCCACCTATGATAAGGAATTCTACACCGTTATACGAGCATTAGAGCACTGGCAGCATTACCTCTTGTCGAAAGAATTTGTAATAAATACTGACCATCAAGCTTTACGACACATTAAGAGTCAGCATAAGTTGAACAAGCGGCATGCGAAATGAGTAGAATTTTTGGAAAGATTCCCATACACATTGAAATATCTTAAGGGCAAGAACAATGTAGTCGCCGATGCCCTTTCGATGAAGCGCATTCTTCTTACCAAATTGGGGACTAGATTTTTTGGATTTGAATGGATTAAGCATAACTATGAATCTGACCTCGACTTTGTTTTATTTACGCCAAGTGCAAGGAAAAGGCCGAAGGAGATTACCGGCTTATGGATGACTATTTATTGAAAGCAGGAAAATTGTGCGTTCCCCACGGAAGTTTAAGACGATGTATTGTTAAAGAAGCCCATTGTGGAGGATTAGCAAGTCATTTTGGGGAAAAAAGGACCCTTGAAATGCTTAAGGAACATTTCTATTGGCCACATATGAAGAGAGATGTGCATCGCTTAGTGGAAGCATGCATCATTTGCAAAAAAGCCAAAAGTAAGGTTCTACCACATGGCTTGTATATGCCTTTACCCATTCCCTCGCACCCTTGGATTGACGTTAGTATGGATTTTGTGTTGGGATTGCCACGAATTGTTCGTAATAAGGATTCGATCATGGTAGTTGTAGATCGTTTCTCAAAGATGGCACATTTCATTCCTTGTGCAAAAACCGATGACGCCTTTGCAATAGCAGAATTATTTTTTGGAGAGATTGTTCGCCTACACGGAATACCACATTCCATAGTGTCGGACCGGGACACTAAGTTTTTGAGCTCCTTCTGGAAGACGTTGTGGAAGAAGTTGGGGACTAAGTTGTGTTTTAGCACATCTTTCCATCCCCAAACTGATGGACAAACGGAAGTTGTTAATAGGACCTTAAGCACCCTCTTACGATCTATTGTAGGTAAGAAACTATCCAGTTGGGACGTAGTCCTCCCCGGATTAGAATTTGCTTACAATCGCACCCTTCATTCCACTACTGAGCAAACGCCCTTTGAGGTTGCCTATGGGTTTAATCCATGTACACCGTTGGACCTTGTTCCCTTACCATTTAATGAACTAGCCAATCCATCAAGAGTGAGCAAGGCTGAACAGATCAAGAAATTACACGAAAGTGTGCGTCGAGGCATCAAAAAGAGAAATGCGAGCGTGGCTAAGCGAGTAAACAAAGGTCGAAAAGAAGTTGTCTTTAAAGAAGGAGATTTGGTTTGGTTGCACTTACGCAAAGAGAGATTCCCCGACAAAAGGAAATCTAAGCTACTCCCGAGAGCGGATGGACCATTCAAGGTGTTGGAGCGAATAAATAACAACGCTTATAAGATTGAGTTGCCGGGTGACTATGGAGTATTAGCCACTTTCAACGTCATGGACCTATCACCCTATAAAAGTGATGTAGAAAACTCCGAGGGGCCCAAACTAAAGGATTTGAGGTCAAATCCTCAACAACTTGGGGAGGATGATGTGCCCCATAGGCCCATTACACGGTCTCAAACCCAAGGTCATAATTTATCTAATTTATGCACTTACAGTCTTGTCTCTTTTGCAGGTAATGGATTGTGTGGAGGCTTGGAGAACACCTTGGGAGACTTGAAGTGGGAATCCAAAGCTACGGATGTGGACCAACCAACACACTTAATCACTTGGAAATTCAAGCAAGCAGACCAATTTGCTCACATGGGAATTTGTCTTCCCGCGCCTTAATTGTAACCTTTTATTTCAAACTTATTTTGAGGCAAACATTGGCCTTCTTGTTAAACTTTATTATAAGCATGCATATTAGGCATTTAGGGTTAGATGAATGATAAGTTAGATGATGGAATGGAAGTGGTTCAAAGCAAGTGCATGGAGTGCATGGAAGAGGAGGAATGGGCCTTAAGGAAAAGATATCCATTTTGGCCCAACCTTGAGTGGAGGGGACCACTACCCTTTATCCAAACCATGGGCTGCCACTTGAGGGATTCTTAGAGGTTCTCCAATCAACACAAGGCCAAGGATTGATGACATGGTTATCACACAACCATTGGATCAAGAAAACCAAACTCATCTCGGCCATCCAAGCTATCTTCAAGATCCAACAGTTACACCATTTTGAAGACCACTTTTTGAATCACATCCAAGCCATCCATAGGTCTATAAAAGCATGGTAATTGGTGATTGTAAGTTTTTTTGGACTGATTTTAAGGAGCATGCACGGATTTCCCTTCCATGGTTGAAGGAGTTTGAAGAAACCAACAAGGTTTGCTCAGTTTGCACAAAACTGAGGGGTTGCGCCCCCACCACTCCCTTCTTGCTTGGTAGCTTCCAAGGGTTATATAGCCATCTTCTTCTCCATCTCCTTGGGAGTGGAAAACAGCAAGAAGTGGCCCCAAACCGTGTTCAAGAGTCGAGTTTTCTTCCTTGGAAGCAACTTTTGCCAAAGGCTTCAAAATATTACCTATTGGCCGATTTCTTGAAGTTTTGCATATCTTTCCATCTCAATGAATCAGGACCACGCCTTCCACTATCACACACCTCACTCACTCCACTAACATCATATAAAGTTTTGTTTTCATCTAAGCACATTTGGTCATTCAAGTTCATCTTGCAATTTGTGTTCTTCTCGGCCATTTCTTGCCAATCCGAGGAGCTAACGATCCCCTCTAAGCTCTAAACGTTTTCTTGCAGGTTAGGGCTATATCACCCAACCTCCCACAACATGTCAACCATCTTGAGATAGTTTTTCAAACTCTCCGTCGAGCTAAATTGTTTGGAAACTTAAATAAATGCTTTTTTGGTCAAGAAAAAGTTTATTTTTTGGGCTTTATCATTTCGAAGGATGGCTTAGAAGTGGATGGAGACAAGGTCAAAGCCATCAAGGATTGGTCCGTACCCAATAGTATCACTAAAGTCCGTAGTTTTCACGAATTAGCCTTTTTTATAGGAGGTTTATTAAAGACTTCTTCTCTTGTCGCTCCTATTACCGACCTCACAAAAAAGGGAGTAGATTTCTGTTGGACTCCTGCTTGTCAAAGTAGCTTCGATCTCATTAAGGAAAAACTTTGTCAATCACCAGTTTTAGCACTTCTCGATTACAATAAGATTTTTGAGATCAAGAGTGATGCCTCTGGAATTGGCATTGGAGCTGTATTAATGCAAGATGGTAAACCTCTTGCATATTTTAGTGAAAAATTAAAGGAAGATTCACTTTATTACTCCACATACGACAAGGAGTTTTATGCTGTGATAAGAGCTATTGAGCACTGGCAGCACTACCTTTTGTCAAAAGAGTTTGTGATCTATTCTGACCATCAATCCTTGAAACACATCAAAAGTAAGCATAAACTCAATAAAAGACACGCCAAATGGGTGGAATTCTTGGAAAGATTTCCATACATTTTGAAATATTTGAAAGGATCTGATAACACAGTTGCTGACGCTCTATTACGAAGACGTATCCTATTTGACGAAATTAGGCGTCAGATTTTTCAAATTTAAGTGGATCAAGACTTTATATGAATCCTATAAAGATTTTGGAATGCCTTATCAAGATTGTCAAAACAAAGTGGAATGAGGATATAGTATTGTTTATGGATTTTTGCTAAAAGACAGAAAATTGTGTATTCTCGATTGCAATCTAAGACACTGCCTTCTTAAAGAAGCTCATGGCGGAGGATTGTCTGGACATTTTGGAGAAAAGAAAACCCTAGAACTGCTAAAAGAAAGATTTTATTGGCCTCATATGATGAAAGACATGCACCACTCCGTTGAGCAGTGCATTGTTTGTAAAAAGGCTAAAAGCAAAGTTCTACCCTAAGGACTTTACCTTCCTTTACCGATCCCTACACACCCTTGGGTAGAAATCAGCATGGATTTTGTATTAGGGTTACCACAAACGGGACGAAACAAGGACTCAATTTTAGTTGTCGTGGATAGGTTCTCCAAAATGTCACATTTTATCGCATGTAACGAGACTGATGACTCTGCTTCTATAGCCGATCTGTTCTTTAAAGAAATAGTTAGACACCATGGAGTGCCCCAATATATTGTGTTCGATCGCGATACTAAGTTCTTGAGCACTTTTTGGAAGACCCTATGGAAGAAATTGGGGACAACACTTTGCTGTAGTACATCTTTTCATTCCCAAATAGACGGCCAAACGGAAGAGGTCAATAGAACCTTGGGAACCCTTCTTCGCAGTGTCGTGGATAAGAATCTAACCAATTGGGACATAGTACTACCCCAAGTTGAATTTTGTTATAACAAAAGCCTTTACTCCACCACACAGCAAACGCCCTTTGAGGTAGTCTATGGAATTAATCCTAACTCACCACTGGCACTCATTCCCATTCCAACCCAGGTCCTTGTAAACACTTAGGGAGCTAGCAAAGCAGAGCAAGTCAAGAAGTTATATAAAAAGGTTCGTCAAACCAGATAAAAGTAACGCCAATTATGCTAAGCATGCCAATAAGGGACGAAAAGAGCTAATCTTTAACGTTGGAGATTTGGTATGGCTACACCTTCGAAAAAAATGATTCCCAGCCAAAAGACGCTCCAAAATTTTACCTAGAGCTGAAGGCCCCTTGAAGATTTTAGAGCGAATTAATAATAATGCTTATAAATTGGAATTACCTGGTGAGTATGGAATGTCATCCACCTTCAATGTTGAAGATTTTTCCCTTTATATTAGAGAATTATGACATGAAGAAGGGGCTGAGCTAACGGATTTGAGGTCAAATCCTCAACCACTCGGAGGGGATGACATGCCTAGGAGGCCCATAACAAGATCACAAACTAGGGCCCATAATTTAATTAATCAATTTTCTAATGATTTGTCTTTTTTTTTACAGGTTATAACCCCATTATGGATCTCAAATGGGAGCCGACATCAAAGGATATGAACAAGCCCTTGCATAGCCTACAATGGAGCTTAGGCACGGAGTCTTCAAGCAGCCCAATGAGAATTTGTCTTCCCGAGCCACTAAATATGTAATTTAATTTTTAAACTGATTTGACATACATTATCCTTTTTGTATGGATTATTATATATTTGTGTCATGCATTGATTGTGCGCGGGCAGCATTGTGTAGCAGATCATGGCGCGCGCGGGCAGCTTCTCGACCATTAGATGAGCGCGCACAGTAGCGCTCTCCTTCACTGATTGGCGCGCTCTGAATCGCTGCGCTGGCTGCTAAGGTTGCACGCTCGGGTTCACCAGCAAGGCACGCATGGATTGATGAGGTGGTGCGCTCGAGTTCGCCAGTGAGGCGCGCATGGATTGATGAGGTTGTGCACAACTGCTTGCTGATTAGCGCGCGCGAGCACGGGGCTTCCTCGTCCTCGGCCATTAATCATTTATTCATCCAATGGTTCATATTCTCTTGCCAAACCCTAATCCGCCCTAGGAATTCTATAAATGCATAGCATTGGTGCATGTAATGGAACTTTGACTCATTTACGAAATTTCTATTTCCCTAACTCTGTGTTAGAAGAACGTTCGGGTGTTCTTCGATTTCTATTGAGTGGAGTGGTCCTCCATTGCTATTTTAGCTCTAAGGTTGCTAGGCTAGCTCTTATTTTCCCTTATCTTGTTCTCTTGAGAGTAAGAACTTCGAGGAAGAAAACCTCCTATAATGGTCGTTTTCCTTCGGGAAAACGTGCACCCGAGAGCTCAAACGTAAGATAGCTTCTCGGGTCCGCCAAAGGTATTTCCATTTTCATCTTTTCCATCACATTTTCACACATTCATCACTCTTTAATTTCGGCCTCACCATTCACCCACTTCACCATTTAATTTCTTGCAATTTTCTCTTCATCTCCTTCATTCTCTTCTCCACGGTTTTCACCCTACCACACCTCCATCTTCTTCTATTTTTCTTACCCATTTTATGCCTTCATATTGCACATAATATTCGGCCACACCATCACACACCTTCACCTTTAGTTACTTGCATTTTATTCTCCATTTTTCTTTCTTTGATTTTAGATTTTTGTATCACTTGTCACCCGAGCTCCATTGTCATTTTTGTGGGTATTACATGGCCCCTTTTCTAAGGGCCACCGTGTCAGGTGTCCTACCCCATTAAGCCTGCCTTTGACTTGAGAGACCCAACACTTGACTTTGAGCTTAGCTCCATGAGAAGTAAGCCACTGAGATATCTCTATATATAGTAGGAAGGCCAGCATGCTCAAGGACAGATTCCCAGGGGATTTTGTTGGAAAGCACGGCTGGTCAGGACCATAAATTCATATACTACCCTTTCTTTTCTTTAAGATAGGAATAGATCTTATCTTAGAACCTGGGGTTCTTTGTCAGCACCTTCTCGCACCTCAAAGAAGGCAGATCCTTTTATATACAAAACCAAACCACGAATTTATTTCTTTTATTACACCTGCGCGGTAAGAGATAACAGCTACTCACCTACGACTACTCGGCGGTCTCGGAGACTGAACTGATCTATTAACACCTAGGCTTATCTATTAAAGGAAACCTACATCACAAGAACAGAGGCCGAGTCTCTAAAAGCTAATCCAGAGAGAGCCCCTTTAGAGAGAAGGTATTGGGTACCTTTTCCCAACTTACAATAGTACAAGGAAGGCAAATCCTAGGTAAAGCCTAACAAACCCGACACCTACTTTCTTTCTATATATTACCAACCAGAAAATCACGAGTGCTTAGTGCTTGGTCCCAGATAGCAGCTCCTGATGAACTACTTGGCTAATCACGATCGCAAATAGACACAAAAGGGGCACTTGAGGAAGCCGCTTGTATTAGTGAGCTCAAAAAACAGTAAGAGGAGGACGCTTTTGCACAAGAACAAAGGTTGAGTCATAGGAGATTTCTTGAGCTCAATCAATTGAGGTTGGTTTGGTTTGGTCAGGTAAAGAAGTAAGGCAATCGATCCCACACAGAGTCACCTTTCTAGTGCTTGTTCAAAATTACAGACTGATTGTTCAAATAGACTCTTCCCTTCTTGTAAGTTCAAATTTTTTCTATGGTGAGGTTGACCGGTTCGCTTTACCTTCTGACTATGCTTTTTGGGGACGGAGCTTTGAATAGCTTTACCAAGAAAGAGAAAGAAGATGTGACCAAGAAGTGCTTAAGTTGAACGAATGGCTCCTGCTGAATTACTTACAAGATCAATAGGAGTTCAAAAGATGAGGATCCAGATTCACTTCTTGAAGAGGGAATAGCAGGCGCAAGGGAAACGCTTGCTTTAGGAGTGAGTTATTTATCAGCCAAACATTCTTCTTAGGATTCTGCTGGAACTGTCTTCTCTTAATCAAAAGGGAGTTCACCGAGAGCAAGAGTCATTCATGCCCTACCCATATCAGCCGGAGTAGATAGATTCAAGGGCCGAAGCGCTATAAGTAGAAAGAATGTGAACAAATCCTTTCTTCTTTCCCAGAGAATAGAAATGAATTCTCTATCGTACTTCTCCCCAGTAACGAAGACGTGAACTAGCTGCTTTTAGCCTTTCTCCCTAATATGAATATGGCACTGCATTGAAAGGTCTTGACGATAGCCTTCTTCCGAACCTGCTAAGCTAACTTATCGCCCATACTTAAAGCAAGCACGCGAAAGAGAAGGGAAGGCGAACATGCTTGATATTACATTATGAGCTATGCTTGCTACCCGACTCTGCTCTTAGAAAGAGAGTCAACTAATGCCTCTTGAGCCAGGTGAGGATATTCCGACAAGAGAGTAACCTGCCCTTACCAACTATTGAATTTTAGGTAAACCGATGTCTTTTGGGGATTCCCCTGGATAATTTTGCTAGCCTTGACTTTCTTCATCGAGTTGTTAATAGTTCTTCTCTAAACAAGAGACTAATGGAATCCCATCTGAATCAATCAGAAGTCAAGGCCTTTCCTTTCTCTACGATTCGTGCACCTTAGGCTACTGAATTGACCTTTTGGCCTGGTCCTTTTCTTTAAGGTAAATGGAAGGCAAGTCTCATTTGGTACTTTCTTCACGGCAAATAGAATAGGAGTTTTCCCTGCTGCTGCTAGAGAATAGGAAGTTGTTCACGACTCAGTTGCTAGCCTTTCAAAATCTTTTTGTCGAGATCTCAAATCAGCAGCTATAAAAGAAGTTATTCTAGAACCCACAGGCAGAATAACCTTAGTTATAAGAAGGGCTATTGGTATGACATCAATCACTCTTAGAGTCTTAGTTGGGAACTAAAGTCAAGCTTTCCCATGTTGAAAAGGAGAGTCGCTAGTTCTTCTTTCTCTTGTTGACAATTAAGTTAGATTGAAAGCTATTTATCTTCCTCAGATACTTGACCTCGATGGCATAGATAGGGCTTTGGGTATGAGACCTACACATAAACCAGAGTTTATGAGTGAAGGCTACTTAGAATTTGCGAGATATTTCACTTACAAAGGAAAGTAGTTAGCAAACCCCCCGACCAGGAAGCTCTTTGCCAAACTAAGTTAAGCTGGAAAGTAGGTTCCTACTAAGAAAATGAGGGGACAAGATGATCGACAAAGACGGATTCAGAGAAGTTCAAAGAAGGGGTATATGACTGAGAAAAATTATTTGGATTCTTTACCGGTTAAGCCCTTAGGGAGAAAGAAGAGTCAGTGGGAAAGATAGAAGCCTAGCAGCCCCAAAAAGGCGAAACCTCTAATTTCGGTCCTTAGGCTAACGTACGATGAGTCAGGAATAGCGTAAGAGAAGAGAGGTCGTAAGTAAGAAAAGCGCAACAGCCATATTTGAATTCTTCCTACTCTCATTCCAAATATCATGATTCGTCGATTATCTCCTCGAATTCTCTCCTTTCTCTACTCATTCCTAATCATGATTTTCTTAGTCGGTGTGTGTTATTTGCTTTGTATGATATTTTGTTTGATTGACCTTTTGGGGCCTTGTTTGCAAAGATGGGAATCTCTACGGTCGGGTCCGTCTATATCTCTTTGATAAAGATAACAGGTTTACCTGGGGCTCGCAACATTGAATCCTGTAAGTAACTTCATTCCCCAGCCCTCAGTTCAGCCTTCTAGGTGAGAAGGTTTGCACAAAAGTTTTCAACCCTCAACTCGTAAATACAAAGCAAATCTCGATGAAACAACAAGGAAGGCTACTACATTAACAAAAAGAAGTTTTTCGGCCCATTCTAAGATTTTTTGGTATCTCTCTTGAATTATTAGTGGGTTATTTTCTACGAATACATGGTGTGAAGTAAGCCATTAATCGTCCCTTTTTGTTAGAGTGGATAACCGACTTTTAAACCATCCTTAGACCTCACCTTCTTTTGTTTGGTTGTTCCCACATTTTTTAATAGAAGGTCCAAATTCCCAACGTGCATTTCTAGTTATCACTTCGCGCATCTGCACTCCATCCATTCCCTATGCTTCTGCATGAGTAAGATTTCTATATAATGTGGATCAACTAATTCATTCGGGTTGATAGGAAAAATGCAAACGAGCTTAGTTTGATGCAATACCGCACAACAAGGACGAGGAGCTGTTTTCAGCATCTCAGTCATCGATGTTTGGCATTAAACTTTTTGAAAGCCGAATGTTGATTTATGAACTCCATTATGAAGAAAGTCTAAGTTCATTAGTTTCCTTTCGTATGAGAGTAACAAAAAGAGAAGATCTAAGAGAACTTGTCTAGCTTGACTTGAATTGCTCCCCTTCTACTGAGGAGTTTTTTTCTGTTTGCCAGTAATGCTGTTTGGGAGGATTTAGATCAAGAAGGAATTCCCTAACTTAGTTCCTTCCCGCTTATATCTTAGATTCTCCTGGATTCGGCTTCAAGCGCTTACTCTTCTACACACGGCATGTCTTACCCAAGATTCTATGCATCTGAACTCATTGAAAGCAAAAGTGGAGAGTCGACAAGAGTGTTGCTTCTCCCCCAGAGGGAACACGTGTAACAGCCCTGCAGGGAATAACCCACTTTCTTCTTAGCTAAAGCTAAGGAAGTTATGTATGATTGACTCCTTGCCTAGACACGAACGGTATAAGAAGAAGTGAGGGAGAAGCCTGTAGCTCAGTACTACTTTACTCAAGCCCGTGGAGACATTGTTTTACAAAGAAAGGGGCTTTTGCCCAAGAGTTCTGCACATATAGGTGGTAGAGGCAGAAAAGTGTCTGCTTGAGAATAATAATCTGCATACAATAAAGAGAAAGAGGTTTGATTCAACCCTTTAGAGCCCACGAAAGATGAGCTAGAAGTAGGTATTAGTTAAGCCCTAGACAAGAGATCGCGCGTCGAGGTATAGCTCAGGAGGGCTCCAGCTTTTATTAAGAAATGTTATTTGCTAGTTTCAAAAGATCTTTTAGAGGGGAAAAAGGACTAAATTCTTTGATACAGGGGGAGCAAGTCTGTTGTGTGTGGCTCTTTCAGAAAAGAAAAGATTTGGATTCTTAGAACAAAGATATAGAAAGTGAACCATAGCCTTGCCTTATTCCTATGATAGCCTTTTCGATCTTATTTGAAGCAGACGAGAACCTGATTCCGCTTTTTTCACTCACTCCCTAAAGGTTAGTTAATCACCCTGAAGAGAAGGTATTCATTAAATCATCAACCGCAGGTACTCGTACGAGAGCATTGGCACCGGATGAAATAGCTAAAGTTACTGCAAAAGGAAGAAGGGAAGGTAATAGAGTTCTGAAAGGCACTGTTCCTACGCATTCAGTAAGACCAGCTATGAACTCACTATAAAAGAAAGACCGAGTATATAAAAAAAGCAAGGCATGGACCTCTTAATTAGACTCTTTATCTTCTCCTCTGCTTTCTTTCCCTCAAACCTGACACCAACAGCTTTTATTGGAACTTCTAAGACTAGAACTGGTACGTGAACAGCTAATACGAGAACAGCGGGTACACATTCAATGTATTACGAAAGAGCCCAGTAAAAAAGAAGTTATTCAAATTCCTACTTCTAGTAGTGCACTCCCTAACTTGATAGCCGGGGAACACTTGCTTCAAGGAGGCATTTTTGGATACTCATAAAAGAAGTAAGAAAAGAAGCCTAAGGCATAGAGTCAAGACAGAAAGACAGGGGTGTAGCGGGACAAGGTTACTAAGACATTACTTCAATAAGAGCAGGAATCAAAAAGCGAGTGCCAAGCTAATGGCTAAGCTTACATTACATCTCAAAATGAGGGATCATTTTTAAGATGGCGATATGGACATTCAATCTTTGAAACTAGCTACAAGGCCAATAAAAAATTATAAGAAAATCCATCATAGAGGGATTTTACTGTAAAACCATTGATTCAATATGACTTATTAGTATCTTTTTAACACTTAAGGCATGGATAATGGATAGTTTTTTTTTACTTCACAAAAAAAGTGTATGCTATATCATATCTTATATAATCATACCGGATATGATATCTTTATATCGTATAGATAGTAATGGTATCAACTTATATGTCCATGTTCTATTCGGTGTAATAAAAAGAAAAAAGAAATTCTCTTTTGGAGAGATGGCCTAGTGGTTGATAGTTCCGGTCTTGAAAATCGGTATAGTTTGAAACCAAGAACTATCGAGGGTTCGAATCCCTCTCTCTCCTTTTGTTCGGAGAGTAGATTTTGTTCATCATTTTCTTGGTTTTGTCCGGCTCAATATCATAAAAGGGAATGGCTCGTGTAACTCCCGACAATGTTCGGCCAGGTATTTTCTTAATTGCTTTAACGGTCAGCTCCACCATTAACCTTTACAATTTTGAATTTAAATGCCAAAGCTTAATTGATTTTATTTGTGTGATGGCAGAATTGTAAATAAGATGGATTTCAATCGATATAAATAGAAATTGGAAATCCTTAAACCTCACTAAAACCACACTGTAGCCGACACGTTCCTTCTACGATTTCTCAACCTCCAGAGCTCTCCTTCTCTTTGCCAGCTACTTCTTCGTCGGCAACCGATTCTTCAGTCTCCACCCCGACAATCCACGCTCTAAGTAAGGCTTATACAATGTAGCTGCTGGTTAGTTACTTAGAGCTCTGTTTTCAGCTAGAACTTGAAGTTTTGGATTCTTCAATGGCAGAGTTATTATAATAACATTTATAATTTTTGTTTAGCAATGGCATTTTTGATTCGATTTTGGACATTAAGATAACTGACTATGTTTAGTTGCTAGGTTGAATCTGGGCATTTTAGGTTCTGGAAACTTGATCTACGCACATAAGGTGCTTGACTAAAGAACTTAGAAATACATGTACGTTAGATTCTAGGATTACTTTTAGTTAGAACTTTTAGGATTTTGTTTTAACTATGTAATGTGAAATGTTTTAGGTGAAGAAAAATCCGAGGTGAAGTGCTCAAGTTGCTAAGGGAAACCAGGTAAGTGAGTGAGTAAGATTCCCGGCCATTAAAGCCCTACATCACAAGGGTACTAGGTAGAAGTTGTCTATAATGTTTAAAGGTTATCTGTGCTATTGTCTGTTTGGTTATGATACTCGAGTTGATAGTGTGATCTTTTGATGAATGAATGAGCTGTCCTTTTTGTCTGATGAAATGAGAGTACGCATACTCATGCTTCACGATTGTTTTCCTTTTCAAGCATATGAAAATGTTTTAAGTGCATGATTTCCTTCACGATGAAGATATTAACATGAAACTTATGCAACAAGGATTAAGAGAGGGTTGGGGGCGGTTTGGGGTATGTCACTGTCCAAAAGGAGGATAATGAATACGACCCGCAAGGGACTATGTACACTTTCACTGTCAACCCCCTTTTCGGCACAAATCCTCCCTTAATCCACATGATGTAAATGATGAACAAGAACGTGATGTAAACGATGAAAACGATGAATAAGAACAAGAACAAGAAAAGATCATGAACATGTGTTTTTCTTAAACTGTACATTCATGCATACATGTTAGCATTGCACTCCTTACTAAGCATTAGGCTTATAGTTTAAACCTTATCATGTAGGTGAAGAACTACCACGTGAGAATTCCAAATTCAGTGAGGATGTCTAAGATTGGTTGCTGGATGGTGCTCAGAGTAACAGATTTGTGGCTGCAAAGGCGATTATGACCCCTGGTTACTACTCTTATGATGTTAGTAAGGATTATGAACACTGAAGTCTAATAGGATGAATTTTCTTAAAACAATGGGTATTGGAATTTGTCTGACTGAAATCTTGAGTTTGAGAATGATCATGAAATGATAGAAATGTCTGTTTTATTTAAGTTTTACCGCTACACGTAGTTGGATGAGTCTATGGATTATATTGTGCAAGTTTACGTCAGTCATGTCAAAGTTTGGAAAAGTCAGGATGTCTTCTATCAATAGATGTTGCTTATTACTTTCGGTAGCTCACCGGTAGAAGTTTTCTATCGGAAGAGGTTTAATGAGTCACGTGGGATGCACATGTCAATCGAAAGATATAGATTTTTCACTACCGGTAGAAGTGAGTATAATGTCTTGTCTTGTTGTGATCGGTAGATGTCGTTTATTTCTATCGGTAGATGTTGTTTATTTCTATCGGGTGATGCTTAATGAGTCACGTGGGATGCACATGTCAATCGGAAGATATAGATTTTTCACTACCGGTAGAAATGAGTATAATGTCTTGTCGTTTTGTGATCGGTATATGTTGTCTATTTCTATCGGTAGATGTTGTTTATTTCTATCGGGTGATGTTTAATGAGTCATGTGGGATGCACATGTCAATCGGAAGATGTAGATTTTTCACTACCGGTAGAAGTGAGTATAATGTCTTGTCATTTTGTGATCGGTAGATGTTGTCTATTTCTATCGGTAGATGTTGTTTATTTCTATCGGAAGAAGTTTAATGAGTCAAGTTGGTTGCACGTGAAAATCGGTAGTTGTCGTTGTTTAATACTCTCGGTAGAAGTGGGAATTATGTTTTGTCGTTTTGCGGTCGGTAGATGCGGGAAGAAAGTTTTGTCGTTTGCGATCGGTAGATGTCCTTTGATTTTCAAGTCCCTCAGTCAAAAGTTTTAACGTTTTGTCTATATATAAGTGTCGTTTACATACTGAGTTTTCCGCTATATAATCGAGGATTAAAGGTAGAATTTTCATCATTGAGAGAAAGTTTAAAATTTTCTATAAATTTCTTAGTCCAGTCCTATGATATGGGCAAGAATCGAGTTTGGGGGACTCGGGTTATTACAATTATGGTATCAGAGAAAAACGAGGTTCTAAAATCGATTCTGCAGATTGCCTTCCAGCACAGATTGTCACATGAGCACACTCCAACAACTGTAAGTGTCTATGATTTTAGTAATGTCATTACGTTAAGATGTGTTTATGATTACTTGTTTAGGAATCTGAAAATTGTAAAAGGTCAACAAAGAGAGTGCAATGAGGATAGTAACACCATCGCTCAGCTAACCAAGTTGGTTATTCGCCAGTCCCGCCAAATTGAGCAGTGGGTGGCCGCTAGGGATGAGCAAGGGCATTCTAGCTCAGATATGACTCACGACAATGGAAGCGAGCGTTTTCACCGCCTTCGACCTCCAGTATTCAATGGTCAAGTTTCGGATCCTATTTATGATGAAGAGTGGATTCGGACAATTGAGGACATGTTCAAGTATGCCAAGGTCGATGAAGGGGACAAGGTCACATGTGCTGTTTTTCACCTTGCATTGAGTGCAAGGCATTGGTGGGACTCAGTTCAGAGCACTACGAATGCGAAAACTATGACTTGGGCGTGGTTCAAGACGGCCTTTTATGACAAGTATTTTAGCTGAGCGGTTCGGACCAGCAAAAAGATGGAGTTTATGTAGCTGCACCAAACCGGTTCTGTGACTGACTACATCTGTAAGTTTGAGGTCTTGTCCAGGTTTGCACCCCGTCTGGTGGATGATGAGGAAGACAAGATTCACCAGTTTGTCCATGGACTGAAGCCGAGCCTCTTCCAAGGAGTGATAACTGCGGGGATCCATAACATACCCTATTCCGAAGTGGCAGCTAAGGCTTTGGAATTGGAAGAAGTTGAGTTAACAGTACAAGGACAACGTGAACCGCCAAGGAAGTTTATCAAGGAGACTCAGCCACCGCTGCGCCAGGGCAGAGGTTGGCAACCACAACCGAATAGAGGACTGCAGCAACAGCAGAAAGGTGTGAAGAGACCCTTCAATCCAAATGATAATCAAGGAAAAGGAAAGCAACCTCTAGCTCCACTATGTTCCACTTGCCAGAAGAACCACCGTGGCGAATGCAAATTATATTCTGGCCGTTGCTATAGATGTGACAAGGTTAGACACATGGTCAGAGATTGCCCTATGCCGCCAGACCCAAATCGTACGAGTGTAGTGCCAAGAGTCTATGCTTTAATTGAGGATGAGGATGTGGTGCAGCATACGGTCATAACAGGTACAATTATGATCTGTGGTATTTCTGCTTATACACTTATAGATACTGGAGCCACACACTCGTTTGTATCAACCCTGTTTGTATGTAAGCATAGGTTAGAACTGTCACACCCCTAAATCCTTACCCATATTTCCGTAATAAAATTTTTCATTTTAACTTTAAGCTTATACTTGAGCGGAAACTAAATCAGAATTTAAAACGGAATCGAAATCGGACCTCCAAAACATTTAAAACAAGACGTTTAATAATTAAATAAAACTTAAAACATTTATTTAATTATTTAAAATCGTTCAGAAAAGTGGGAGGGCAGAATTGGGATTCTGCCCCCAAAATTTCAAGCAGCGATCAGGCGCTGTGCATAGCAGCGACTGATCGCTGCCATGCATTGATCAAGCAGCGATCGGTCTCTGCAGAAGGCAGAGACCGATCGCTGATGGTGCTGATCGCTGCCCAAAGCAGCGATCGATCTCTGCCAAAGTCAGAGATTGATCGCCGCATATGGCTGCCAACGCAGCAAGCAAAGCAGCGATCGATCTCTGCTTGCTGCAGAGATCGATCGCTGCACACCTTTTGCAGCGATCGCCCAAGCGATCAGACTTCTCCCTTGTTTCTTTCTTCTGTTTTCGTTCAATACATAGCTCTCTGGAATTCCAGAGAGCAGAACACAAACTTAGCTCTCTGGAATCCGATTCCAGAGAGCAATTCACTTCACTTCTCCTTCAACATTTTCACATTTCATTCATTACATTCATCAACATTATCAACCAATTCATAGCTTCAATCCCACTCAAACGTATTCTAAACTCAATCGTATTACGGCGGACTTGGCGAAGTCCAACTGCGTGGATAGCTCCAAAAACCGAGCATACCCGTAACCATTTAAAATCATTCAAAACACTTCGATAACACTAATAACAAACGTTTTAAATACATTTACCAAACAGTTATAAAACAGGTTTCAAAACGTCAAAACATTAACCTATTAACTAACCAAATCCAAGCATCCTAATACAATTCAGCTATACAATTCATATCACGTTCCCAAAACATATACCTACGTCCCCACGGGTCAAAACGCGCCTCGACTACTCAGCACACTCCCGCGGGCCATCTTTCTTCAACCGATCATGCCTCGGGTGGAGGGATCTCATCCTCACCTGTGTAGAGGTCACCTACACCATAAAAATAAGTCGTGAGCTTAAGGCTCAGTAAGTCTACGTGAATGCAATGCATGCTATGCGTGCCGTTCGTAAAAACATGCTTCCTACCTTTTCGCTATTCATTTCATTTCATAAACGTCACCGGGGCTTCACTCTCGCTAGATAGGAGCGGCACATCCGGCGATTGGATAGCCCCTCGTATCTAACTGGGGGGAAGAACATGCTCCCCTTGCAGCCATGTCTGAACCACCGCCACCGCTCATGACCAGACAGATTACAGATTACAGACATTCATTACTTTTCATTATCCTTTTCCTTTTTATGAAAACATGCATACAAATTCCTTTTTCATGCTTTTCAGAAACCATGATGCGTGAACATGTGCAATACTATAACATGAGCAGAGTATAAGCAAACAACGTATGTACCATCAAGACGGTAAACAAGCAACCTATAAAACGAATAACCTAACTACCCAACCAAAGCAATTTAAACAACAATTCACCAATTTCCTCGAACAACCTAAAATCATATGGTGTAGGCCAATCGGCCAAACAAGACGCGAAGACTTACCTGACGTCCGTAGCACACTGAGTTCCGTCCACGAGCGTCGTTCGTCGAGAGTAGCGAGAGAGGAAGAAATGACGAAGAACGGAAGAAAAACGGGAAAGAACGGAGGTCGGATCTTCGATCGGCGTCGGCGGCCGAGAGAAGAGTTTCTTCTCTGTTCGTGAACGCCAGGGAGAAAGAAGAAAATGGGGAGAGAAAAGAGTTTGTGTGATTTTATAAAAATTGATTTGCAAATTACCATTTTGCCCTTCTCACTTAATTCTATTTGTTTCGTCATTCGTTTCGTTAATCGTCCAACGATTCGGGTTCTCCAATTTTTCTTATTTTGCCAATAACCCATATTCATCGCCAGGGTTCTATCAAAACTGTCCGTTCGTAAAACGGACCCCGTTTACTATTTTTAATTAAACATCCATTATATTACGAGAAACGTAATTACTCTGAATATAACGTTCCCGTTCCGAAAATTCTCGGAATATTCTTAAAATTCCTATTAATTGTCAGGATCGCAATGAAACTTTTCGTTTGCGAAACCGACGTGATTTGACATAATTACTAAAAATGCCATTATAATATATTATATCAATATAATATATTAAATCCAAACTCCGTACATGCCGGATGTTACATTCTACCCACCTTATTCAGAATTTTGTCCTCAAAATTTGACTTAGCTTATTGTCCTTGGCATTACTGTCTCACGCTCTGCGGTCTTAACGTCAACTTAAGTCTCTCAATTCCTTCCAAGTCTCCTCCCTCCATCTCTAAAATTCGAACTTCCTCTTATTTACTCTAATTTCATCATACCTAGGGTCAATCCCTATGATTAAAACTTCGACTGTATCCTCCAACATTAGCTTCAACTTCGAAACATTTATTCTTAATAGGACTGTACATATCTTTCATGCAAATTAATCCTCACCAAATCTCCCAAATCACACACTTTCCCGGATAACTTATCAGTCTCTCTAGTCGTTTCGGGGTGAATTTCATAACTGAGCTCTCACTGTCTTATTCCTCAACCTAGCAGACCTTTAAACGCCAATCTAAGCTTCTAGCCTAACCTCTCATTTAGTCCCAACGATCTCCTTTACCTTACCTGTCTCTAAATTCTTCAACGCTACATCAAGTTCGCCAACTAGTTTATTCTCGTTCGCTTCTTCTTATCAAGTTCCAACTATTCTACTCGACAATTTCTCTAAATTTAACTCTTAAATTCTATCTTAATCTAGACACTCTTAACCTCGCACGAATCCCCAGTATATAAGTTCTACGATGTTTGATTTATTTAAACGCACTCCAAGTAATACAACAATCTAGGGTATCCCTTAACAGGTTTATATCTAAATTTTATCTTTCTAGATTAGTCGTATTCTAATACTCCAAGGAGATTTCCAATTAGACTTAATCCCTACCTACTTATAAACTATATCTCTTAATTGTTACTACGCATTAGGTTCACAATCTCTTGCGGCTAAGTCCAGCTAATCTTACTAATGCATAATCCCATATCTATATGGTCCATATTGTCCTATATCTAGTTTACAATCTTCTCTTTGAAGTTAGCCTAGAAATTCTTCTTACCCACCTTCTATTTCCTTACTATCCTATTTTTGAACCTATCATTATCATCATCATTTTTATTCTCAAAAACCATATCGTTGCCGTACGGGCAATTAAAAGAATACCTGCAAGTGTAGAAGGCTGGGCCTCATTGTTGGCGTCGCCAGGCTCAATGAAAGTAAAGACCCTCGGAACAACCTTTCTCTGATCGGTGCCCTGTTGATTTCTGCCTGGTTGATTTCGGTTCAGCAACGGGCAATTCATGAAATAGTGGCCAGCTTCTCCACACCGGTAACACCTATTGGTAAGCATCAGACAAGTACCGTAGTGCTGCTTCTGGCACTGCGGAAATATAGGCTTTTGAACAGCCTCTTGGACCTGCTTTCCTTTTCCCCGCTCGCCCTTACCACCGTAGGGCCTCTTATCGCTCCTCTGTTGTTGTGACGGTCGTTGTTCATTCAGTTGCCCGTCTCGATCCTGTGACTGAGGCTGAAGTTCACGAAAGAAACCTTTTGCTGGCTCCTTCGACCTAGCACAAGTCGCTCTAGCAGCCTCGATATCCAGAGCCTTGGCCGTAACTTCCGAATAGGGAACATCTATAATACCTGAGACAATAACGTGCATCCGAATCTCAGGATTAAGTCCCTCCATAAACTGGTGTACCTTCTCCTCGTTATCGCTGACAAGACGTGGGGCAAATCGTGATAAGGCCTCAAACTTCCGTATGTAATCGGTAACCGAGCCCGTCTGCTTTAACTGCGTGAACTCATTCCTCTTTGCCACCCTCACTGTGCGGCTGAAGTATTTATCAAAGAATAAAAACTTGAACCGATCCCAAGTCATAACTGATACATCCGTAGTCGACTTGATCGAGTCCCACCAGAAACGGGCATCCAACGCTAAGTGAAAAGTGGCATAAGCCACCTTGCTCCCGTTGCCCACCTCTGCGTAATCCAGCATATCCTCCATCACTCGGATCCACTCCTCAGCACGAGTCGGATCCGATGACTGGCCATCGAATACTGGAGGTCGCAGGCCTTGGAACCTCTGCATACCCTGATTATTGGGCACTACCAGCTCCTGAGCTCTTTGATTCTCTCGCTGGTTCTCTCGATTTACTAGATCCGCTATCTGCTGTGCTTGCCGGTCCATATGCTGAGACTGGCGGTCTATCAAATCCATAAGACGATCCGTCGCGTCATCTCTAGGATCCCTTCCTCGAACCATACTTATAAACTCCTATAAAATTTACAAACAAATAATCCTAAGTAACAAAATCAAATAAAACAATAAACAGACTTACAGTTGATGAAGGATGTCCGCGTAGTGGCTGTGCAGTCGAGCAGTCTACAGAACCGATTTTAAAACCCGGGGGCTCTGATACCATAACTGTCACACCCCTAAATCCTTACCCATATTTCCGTAATAAAATTTTTCATTTTAACTTTAAGCTTATACTTGAGCGGAAACTAAATCAGAATTTAAAACGGAATCGAAATCGGACCTCCAAAACATTTAAAACAAGACGTTTAATAATTAAATAAAACTTAAAACATTTATTTAATTATTTAAAATCGTTCAGAAAAGTGGGAGGGCAGAATTGGCATTCTGCCCCCAAAATTTCAAGCAGCGATCAGGCGCTGTGCATAGCAGCGCAAGCAGCGATCGGTCTCTGCAGAAGGCAGAGACCGATCGCTGATGGTGCTGATCGCTGCCCAAAGCAGCGATCGATCTCTGCCAAAGTCAGAGATTGATCGCCGCATATGGCTGCCAACGCAGCAAGCAAAGCAGCGATCGATCTCTGCTTGCTGTAGAGATCGATCGCTGCACACCTTTTGCAGCGATCGCCCAAGCGATCAGACTTCTCCCTTGTTTCTTTCTTCTGTTTTCGTTCAATACATAGCTCTCTGGAATTCCAGAGAGCAGAACACAAACTTAGCTCTCTGGAATCCGATTCCAGAGAGCAATTCACTTCACTTCTCCTTCAACATTTTCACATTTCATTCATTACATTCATCAACATTATCAACCAATTCATAGCTTCAATCCCACTCAAACGTATTCTAAACTCAATCGTATTACGGCGGACTTGGCGAAGTCCAACTGCGTGGATGGCTCCAAAAACCGAGCATACCCGTAACCATTTAAAATCATTCAAAACACTTCGATAACACTAATAACAAACGTTTTAAATACATTTACCAAACAGTTATAAAACATGTTTCAAAACGTCAAAACATTAACCTATTAACTAACCAAATCCAAGCATCCTAATATAATTCAGCTATACAATTCATATCACGTTCCCAAAACATATACCTACGTCCCCACGGGTCAAAACGCGCCTCGACTACTCAGCACACTCCCGCGGGCCATCTTTCTTCAACCGATCATGCCTCGGGTGGAGGGATCTCATCCTCACCTGTGTAGAGGTCACCTACACCATAAAAATAAGTCGTGAGCTTAAGGCTCAGTAAGTCTACGTGAATGCAATGCATGCTATGCATGCCGTTCGTAAAAACATGCTTCCTACCTTTTCGCTATTCATTTCATTTCATTTCATTTCATTTCATTTCATTTCATAAACGTCACCGGGGCTTCACTCTCGCTAGATAGGAGCGGCACATCCGGCGATTGGATAGCCCCTCGTATCTAACCGGGGGGAAGAACATGCTCCCCTTGCAGCCATGTCTGAACCACCGCCACCGCTCATGACCAGACAGATTACAGATTACAGACATTCATTACTTTTCATTATCCTTTTCCTTTTTATGAAAACATGCATACAAATTCCTTTTTCATGCTTTTCAGAAACCATGATGCGTGAACATGTGCAATACTATAACATGAGCAGAGTATAAGCAAACAACGTATGTACCATCAAGACGGTAAACAAGCAACCTATAAAACGAATAACCTAACTACCCAACCAAAGCAATTTAAACAACAATTCACCAATTTCCTCGAACAACCTAAAATCATATGGTGTAGGCCAATCGGCCAAACAAGACGCGAAGACTTACCTGACGTCCGTAGCACACTGAGTTCCGTCCACGAGCGTCGTTCGTCGAGAGTAGCGAGAGAGGAAGAAATGACGAAGAACGGAAGAAAAACGGGAGAGAACGGAGGTCGGATCTTCGATCGGCGTCGGCGGCCGAGAGAAGAGTTTCTTCTCTGTTCGTGAACGCCAGGAGAAAGAAGAAAATGGGAGAGAAAAGAGTTTGTGTGATTTTATAAAAATTGATTTGCAAATTACCATTTTGCCCTTCTCACTTAATTCTATTTGTTTCGTCATTCGTTTCGTTAATCGTCCAACGATTCGGGTTCTCCAATTTTTCTTATTTTGCCAATAACCCATATTCATCGCCAGGGTTCTATCAAAACTGTCCGTTCGTAAAACGGACCCCGTTTACTATTTTTAATTAAACATCCATTATATTACGAGAAACGTAATTACTCTGAATATAACGTTCCCGTTCCGAAAATTCTCGGAATATTCTTAAAATTCCTATTAATTGTCAGGATCGCAATGAAACTTTTCGTTTGCGAAACCGACGTGATTTGACATAATTACTAAAATGCCATTATAATATATTATATCAATATAATATATTAAATCCAAACTCCGTACATGCCGGATGTTACAAGAACTCTTGTCAGCCGAGAGGTCATATAGTGTTATGTTACCATCGGGGAAGTCTTTACATTCAGAACAAATAGTGAAAGGTGATATTATGTCCTTAGGAGATAAGAAGTTGTACGTAGAGCTAATCGTAATTGATATGAAGGGATATGAAGTTATATTAGGAATGGATTGGCTATTCAGACATTATGCCGCGATAAGTTGTAGGTCTGGATTGGTTGAGTTCCGACCCCCGAACGGAGATCGGTATTCCTTCCAAGCTATTCCAAAAATAAGTAAAATGTCAATTATATCCTCACTAAAGACTCAACGGTTACTGAAAGATGGTTGCGAGAGTTTTCTAGCTAGCATAATTGATGTCCGGGTAAAGGATAAGGTAGAACTCCAAGATATTCCCATGGTCCGAGAGTTTCCAAAAGCATTTTTGGATGACTTGCCCGGGTTACCACCTGATAGAGAAATTGAGTTTGTCATCGATACATATCCCGAGGCATCACCTGTGTCTAAAAACCCTTACCGCATGGCACTTGTTGAGCTGAAGGAGTTAAAATTCCAACTCCAGGAACTTGTTGACAAAGGATTTATACGCCCTAGTTGTTCTCCCTGGGGTGCACCTGTCCTATTCGTTAAGAAGAAAGACGGTTCTCATAAAATGTGCATAGATTACAGAGAACTGAACAAGTTAACAATCAAGAATAAATATCCCTTACCCCGAATTGACGACTTGTTTGACCAGTTACAAGGAGCTAAGGTATTTTCAAAAATTGACTTCCATTCGGGTTATTACCAACTGAAGGTTAAGGAGAGTGATATACCAAAGACAGCATTCAGAACCCGATATGGGCACTATGAATTTCTTGTGATGTCGTTTGGGTTGACAAATGCACCTACAACTTTTATGGACTTGATGAACCGTGTGTTTCGTGAGTATTTGGACAAGTTTGTGATTGTGTTTATAGATGATATCCTAATTTATTCACGGACCAAAGCTGACCATGAAAAACACTTAAGAACAGTTTTGACCAGTGGGAAAACATTACCATGGATTTTGTTGTAGGATTACCTAAGACAACTAAAGGTCATGATAGTATTTGGGTTGTAATTGACAGAATGACAAAATCAGCTCACTTCCTACTTTTAAAGACGACTTACACGATGGACCAGCTTGCTAATCTGTGTTCTGGAAATTATCAGATTGCATGGGATTCTGATATCCATTGTCTCAGATCGTGATCCCAGGTTCACCTCAAGGTTTTGGCAAAGTCTTCAAGGCACGCTTGGTACAAAGTTATCATTCAGCACTGCATTTCATCCTCAGACAGATGGCCAATCTGAACGGACAATTCAAACACTCGAGGACATGTTGAGGGCGTGTGTGCTAGATTTCCAGACATCTTGGAGTCGATACCTGCCCTTGGTTGAATTCTCCTACAACAATAGTTACCAGTCCACCATTGGTATGGCACCATATGAAGCACATTATGGCAGGAAATGCAGATTACCCTTATATTGGGATGAAGTTGGCGATGCAAAACTCCTAGGCCCTGAAATTTTGTAGCAGATGTCAAACAAGATTACCATTATTAGGAAAAGAATGATGACTGCACAGAGCCGACAGAAGAGTTATGCTGACCAAAGAAGAAGAGATCTTGAGTTTGCAGTCGGTGACGAAGTTTTCCTTAAGATTTCACCGTTTAAGGGAGTTTTAAGATTCAGTAAGAAGGGAATGCTTAGTCCACGATTCATTGGACCATTCCCTGTCTTGGCAAGGATTGGCAGTACAGCTTATAAGTTGCAATTACCTCCATCATTGGAAAAGGTTCATAATGTTTTTCATGTGTCTATGCTAAGAAAATACATACGTGATCCGACGCAAGTTGTTAAGCCAGCAGAGATTGATATTGAGCCAACACTGATGTATGAAGAGAAACCTGTTCTAATATTAGAATCTGCAGTTAAGACTCTGCAGAATAAAGAAATTCCACTGGTGAAAGTCTTACGGATGAATCATGGCATTAAAGAAGCCACGTGGGACCGACAGCAGGACATGTTGGCCAAATATCCTGAGCTCTTTGCTTGATCAATTTTCGAGGACAAAAATTTCTTTTAAGGAGAGGTGGATGTAACACCCGACAATGTTTGGCCAAGTATTTTCTTAACAGCTTTAACGGTCACCTCCACCATTAACCTTTATAATTTTGAATTTAAATGCCAAAGCTTAATTGATTTTATTTGTGTGATGGCAGAATTGTAAATAAGATGGATTTCAATCGATATAAATAGAAATTGGAAATCCTTAAACCTCACTAAAACCCCACTGTAGCCGACACTTTCCTTCTGCAATTTCTCAACCTCCAGAGCTCTCCTTCTCTTTGCCAGCGACTCCTTCGTCGGCGACCGATTCTTCAGTCTCCACCCCGACAATCCACGCTCGAGGTAAGGCTTAGACAATTAACCTACTGGTTAGTTACTTAGAGCTCTGTTTTCAGCTAGTAGAACTCAACCAAGTTTCAGACCAG
>CM039509.1:29095847-29124225 GCA_022432975.1 Begonia masoniana | reverse complement strand
AGGTTGTTCTGAATTGGTTAGGTGAACAACGCTCGTGGACGGAGCTTCAATTGCCGGATACGAGGTAAGTCTCCATTTCATTTGAGCCGATTGGCTACACCATAAGACTATGTCGATCGAGGGAATTTGAGATGCTCGCTGTGTTTGGATAATTAGGTTGGGTAGTTAGTTTAGGATTGTTGATGTATAGTTTATTGTTTGCCATGCTTGTTTTTTATGTCATTGTATACATGCCACTACACATCAGGTTAATGAAAAGCACGAAAACAAAGAAAGTTCCATGTCATGTTTTTACAAAACGGAAAGGAAATACAACGAAAAGGTAATTTAATGTGATGATGGTCACGTCGGTAGCCGGTGTTCAGGACATGGCTGTCGGAAGATGAAGCATGTTTTACCCCCGGTTATCGAGGGGCTATCCAATCGCCGGATTTGCCGCTCCTATCTAGCGAGAGTAAAGCCCTCGGGACATAAAAGTGAAATGAAATGAATAGAAAAAGGTAGGAAGCATGATTTATGAACAGTCATGCATGGCATTCATGTGGATCAGTAGATTACTGAGCTCTAGATCAATTATTCTTGGTTAGGTGAAATTCAATTATAGGTGAGGATGAGTTCCTTGCCGAAGGTTTAAGCAGCTTGAGAAGAATGTCGCGGGCAGGTGATGGGCATCGGTGCTTATTTTGACCCGTGGGGAGTAAGATGTGTTGGGAAATTGCTGGATAGAAAGATAGGAAAATGGTATTAGTCTAACATTGTAGGTGTTGGTCTGGATAGCTATTGATCGTATTTTTGTCGTGTTGATAATTTGTATAGTTAGAAACCATGTTTGGCATGTGTCTGGTTGGATAGTTCGTGAACATATATGTATATCAATGTTCATTTGAGGTTTCTGGAAACTGGAGCAATGTTATTGTGGAGTTATGAGTGAATGGTGTGTAAGTATAGGGGGAACATTGTATGGGTTTCGGTGAAGTGTTCGGTACGTTGAGCGGCCGGATGTAGTGGCAATAGATTCTGTCGTTTGTTGATCGGAAGAAGTGTATAAGTGTTGGTCAAAGTAAAGGTAGATGTGTTCGGTGATATTGGAGCGGCGGAATGTAGTAGGCAATAGATTCTTTCCTTTTGTGATGGCAGAAGTCTGTATAAGTGTTTGGTCAAAGTCAACCGACAGATGTATTCGGTTACTATTGACCAGTGCATGCTGGGTGAATCAGTCATCCGGCTAACGTCACCGGTGGATGTGTTGTGAGTGGATCGGTTGAGGTGTTTTGTGACGTCACGGTGGATGTGTTTTGTCAATGATCGGTTGGAGGTGTTTTGTGAGTCACCAGTGGATGTGTTTTGTGATGTGAGCGTGATGTGAGTTGAGCGGTGGGACGTGAGTTTGGACACCGAAAATGTGGGAAAATTGGGATTTTGATTGAGTTGTGTTAAAGTTGTTGTTTGTAGTTAGAGTTAGATTAAATATTCTTTAGAAGTGAATTGTGATGTTTAAATGAATTTTGTGATTGTGATAGGTTACCGAGTCGGGAAATTTACATAGCCGAAGCGGGTAAGTGCGGTGTAGGAGTTTAGGTAAGTAGTTGGATTGTCTGTGTTTACCTGTCGGGCCTACACCATGGAACGGTAGGGAATTGTTTGTTTGTTTGGTTGCTTTGTTTTGTTTTTGGTTGAGCATTGGGTGTTGTTTTGTTTTTGGTTGGCATTGGGTGTGACATGCATCATTGTTTTGAACTACGAAATGAACGAGTTTTTAGCATGCATTGAATGGTGAGTACGGAATGTAAGCTTTGCAAAAGTGTCTCGAGTAGAAGGATTTCTACGAGAGAGGAACGCATAAGTGTCTCGGTAGAGGATTTCTACGAGAGAAGAACGCCGAAGGTGTCTCGAGTAGAATGGATTTCTACGAGAGAGGAACGCGAAGTGTCTCGAGTAGAACGGTATTTCTAAGAGAGAGGAACGCCGAAGTGTCTCGAGTAGAACGGATTTCTACGAGAGAGGAACGCCGAAGTGTCTCGAGTAGAATGGATTTCTACGAGAGAGGAACGCCGAAGTGTCTCGAGTAGAACAGATTTCTACGAGAGAGGAACGCCGAAGTGTCTCCAGTAGAATGGATTTCTACGAGAGAGGAACGCCAAAGTGTCTCGAGTAGAACGGATTTCTACAAGAGAGGAACACCAAAGTGTCTCGAGTATAAGGATTTCTACGAGAGAGGTACGCGGAAGTGTCTCGAGTAGAAGGATTTCTACAAGAGAGGTACGCCTAAGTGTCTCTATGAGAGATGTATGTCTACAACTAGCAAAGTGAGAACGAGATGAACACAACTGAGAGTTAGAAACCGCATGTGTTAGGGTTGTGTGTGAGGGTGTGTGTGGTGTGCATTTTGTTTTTGTATGCATCATTCCCTACTTACTAAGCATTAGGCTTATATTTTGTGGTCTGTGGTGTAGGTGACGACGTTAGTATAGGTAAGAGCTATGCGGAAAGCTTTGATTGGGACGCAGTTGGTGATGTACGTGGTATGCCGGTGCAGGCAGTTGTCGGGGCGTCTTGACCATGATCTTCGGAAAGATGTGGGTTAGAACAGTATTTTGAATTGTATATAGTTTTTAACTATTTTGGATGTTTTGTAAAAATTTGGTTGTGTTGTGGGATTTGTTTGTATAAAACATAGTGTTTTATATCGTTGTAAATAAATTTTTGGAACTGTTTTGAATATGTTTATAAAATATTTGGTTTTCAGGATTTCGGATTTAGAAAATTTAGGTGTTATGCTGCTCGGTTTTTCGTAGATAAAACGACGCCGGTTTTCAACTGTCTTCATGTTTTCGTTAAGATTTTTGGAGTCGATTTTCCGGGATTTTTTACGTGTCAAGGAGTCGGGAGTGTCGGGAATGTATGGGGTAAATTTTGGGTGGTTTGGAGGTGAGTGGTTTGAAGAAAAATGATGAAAAGTGAGAAAAGGCCGAAAATAGGCGCACAGGGCGTGCTGGCACCCGCGAGGGTGCGATCGATCACGCCTGCGCACGCACAGGGTGGCACGTGCGATGCGCACGGCGGGCACTTTGCACCTCACCTTTTGTTTTTTTTTTTAATTTTCCTATTTCCACTATGTTTTAACCCGATCTTTTCCGATATATTTTAAACGTATTTTACTCATGTTTTTCAACAAATATTGAGGGTTCGAAAAACCTGAAAATCGAGTCGAAAATTTATCAAAAATTGTTTTAAACGCCGTTTTAAACGCAGAATTGGTTAGCAAAGTAGCACACCGAGACGGTTTGGGTTCGGGGCGTTACATAGCGTAGGTTGAATGGGTAGTCTAGGATAATCGTTATGTTAGAACGTTTTTGTTAGGTTCTATGTATTGTGATGCGAACCTCAGATCGAAAGGACCCGGTACCGACAACAACGCGGAATAATTCAAAGGAACGCCTTTTCGATTCAAAAACAAAGTAAGGAACTAAGACCTCAATCGAGGAATTCGATGGAACCCTAGTTATCAAAACAGGAAATTGACCCGAGCCATACCTGTTGGCTGAACCGAAGCTATCAAAACAGGAGCTTGACCCAGACCAAACTCTTTGGTAAGAACCAAAGCTATCAAGCGAGATTCTTCAAGCGTGACTTGAAGAAGATCGTTGTACTTCACAAAGAATTTTCGTAGGATAAAGATATTTTGGATGATTAGATGTCGTCTGTTGTTTAAACTCCGTTTGAATGTGATTTGAACTGATTTGAGTAGATTCAGCTGGATAAGATCTTTTCCTACGAGATTTGTATGATTTACATGGGCTTTGCATGTGACTTTTTAATTCCTACATGTGCATGTGCATGACACATGTGTTTTTTAATTCTTACATGCACATGTGTGTCGCACCCTCCCTTTTAATTATAACGTGTTCATGTGCGCTGCACCCTTTCTTCAAAAGATCTTCCAATAATCATGGGCTTCTTACTCTAGTCATTGGGCTACAGGTATCTTCAATTGGATCCTTGTTTTTGGGCTTTGACTTGGTCTCAACTTGGATCACATCCTAAACCAAGTCATGTGGATCTTTATCTCTTTTCAACCCACGTGAATCTTTATCTCTTTGTAGTTTGCGTAGATCTTTATCCTTCTCTCTCCAATCCATTGGTATTTGTGGAGCTCAACTTTGTGCCTTATGGGTCTTCTTTTGCAAAATTTGTGGGGCCCACTTTCATGCTACAAAACTCTTTATTTTTATAGTCTTGTGCTTTTGTTGTGATGGCTCTTTTCCTCGAGCTTCCAAGACTAAACTATGTGAAGCTTTGTTCGTTGGACCTCCTTTACTTCTAATAGATCATGGTCCTTGACAATGAAATTTATCGCTCCTCGGTTCACATCATATTGTTTATGCTTTCCTTACTTTATTGCACAAATCCATGCTCATGCATCATGTTTTATGAACTAGTACAAAAAATGAATTTTTGCATACGTTTTCATAAAAAGAAACGACTAATGAAAGATATGAATGTATGTAATTACGGTCATGTCGGGGTGGGGTTCAGACATGGCTGTCCTGAGAGAAGGAGCATGTTTTCTCCCTGGTAGATGGAAAGGGCTATCTAACCGCCAGATATGCCCTCTCCATCTGGTGAGAGTAAACCCCCGGAGACGCCCATGCTATGTAACTAAAGAATGAAAATGGATGCATAATTTTATGAACCACATATGCATGGCACGCATTGCATTTACGAGGATTTACTAAGCCCTTTAGCTCATAGGTTATTTCTATGGTGTAGGTGACTTCGAAATATGTGAGGATGATATTCCTTCACCCGACGCAAGAGCAGGTTGATGGAGGGTGGCCTATGGGACTGCGCTGAGCAGTCGAGGCGTTTTGACCTGTGGGGGTAGCGGTTAGGTATTTTGAGGATTTTGGGATATTTTGTGCTAATAGGTATTGATATGGAAAATGGTATAGAAAGCACGTGATAGGTGCTTGGTACTGAATAAAGTATACGGTGACGTTTTGGCATTTATTGAAATTGTTTGGTTGTTGAATTTCATAGGGATTTTGCTTAGTTTTTAAACGAAACTACGCAGTTCGTTTTCAGGAAATTTACTTTGTTTTAAACGCTTTGAGTCGTATTTATAGAAATGAGTGAGATTATAAATGATTTTATGTTGTAGTGTTTGTTATAAGTTGTGTTTAGAGATAAATTGATGAAGGGATGAGTGTAGGGAAGGAAATTGGTTAATTGTATGTGTACAGGGCATGAAGGAAAGGAGGAGGCAAGCTCTCTGGAACTCGGATTCCAGAGAGTATGCCGATCAATCGCCAGTAGGGGCGATCGATCGGCGCCTTAATGGTATCCGATCTAGTTATTCTAGACCGGTTGGCGATCGATCGGCAAGAAGTGTGGCAATACTCTGAATTTTCCAGAGAGTGTGCTGATTGATCGCCTCCATGGGCGATCGATCGGCTGAATTGTGATTTCTAGGGGGCAATCGATCGATCGGCTAAAATGGTCGATCGATCGGCTAATGTTTTTATGGGCGAAATGCCCTCTTTGCCTTGGTGATCGACAGAATTGATTCTGATATTTATATTGTTTTATTTAAATTATTTTCAAACGATTTCAATTACCCTAAGATTTCAGAAGTCAAGTTTACTCAAGGCGCAAATCGAAAAAATTTTATGGAAAATTAAGGGAAAGGTTTAAGGGTCGTTACAATTCAAGCAACCGTGGGCTTGAAAACTCAAAGGAGAGAACTCCTTTTCGGTTCTTGACCGAACTGAGCCTTCCTGTTCACCGGTTTTTAACTCCGAACTCTTCAACCGAAATTAGGTTATTCTCGTATCATCAACAACCATTACAAGCACCAATAACCATGCTTTTATAGACCTAGGGTTGCTTGAGGCCTTGGTTAGAAATGGGCTTCGAAATGGGCTTCAAAATGGGCCAAAACCTTGGCCCAGTGCAACAACACTGTAACACCCGATTTTTACAGATTTTCGAATTTCCGCTATGTAATGGCATTTTCATAAATACTGTGAATTAAGTATGTTGTACGAACATAAAGTTTTATTGGAACCCTATGAGTAAATTAGAGTATTTTGAGGAATAAGAGAATTTTGGGAGATGTAACACCGATTTTACGAGTTTTTGATATTTTCGTAATATAAAGAGTATTTTAGTAAATATAGTAAACTAGACCAGTTTCTTAAGCGGAAGGTTTTATTAGAGCCCTAGTAATAAATTAGAATATTTGGTGAAATAAGAAAATTTAGAGAAATCGAATCGATGGTTAAATAATGAAATGGGCAGAATATTGATGTAAAGCGCAAAACGGTAATTTGATTGCGTTAGTTTTTATAAAAGAAAACATATCGCCCCCCTCCCAAAATTTCGTTGCTTCATTCGGTAGAAAGGGAGATACTTCTCCCTTTGGCGATTTTCTTCCCCTCTGCCTCCGTTTCTTTCAACGCCGACGATCCCTCCATTTCCGGTGATAGATTCTTCACATTTTCTTCCCCAATCACAACCCTAGGTAAGATTCTATGCTTTTGGACGGTCGGTTGTCGATTTCTAGGGTTTAAAACGGTTAGGGTTTTGTTTAGGGTTGTGCCAAATAGTCGGGTTTTGTTAGAACCGGTTAGGTTTACCGTATTTATGGCTCTAATGGACATATTTGCGATTATTGGACGTAGTTAAGTGATTTTATGTTGATTGTTGGAGTTTTGGAGGTTGGAAAGCTTGAGAAACTCCATTAATGGAGGTTTTAGTAATGTATAGCGTTTGGAATTTTGTTAGTTTTTGAGGTTTGATTGTTTAGGCCCGGTTTTAATAAAGAATGTTGTGGATTGGCTTAGATGAACAAGGCTCATGGATAGTGCTCGGTGTGCTAAGGACCCGAGGTAAGTCTTCGTGACGCGTTGGCCGATTCGGCCTACACCATAATAATGTATGTTGATTGAGGAATTGACGATGTAGGATGTTTTGGGTAAATAAGATGCGTAGTTAAGTTTTGTTGAGCCATTGATGTTGTGTTGTTTGGTGTTAGTTTTAATGCTTTTGATATTGTTATAGCATCGTACATGTCCATGCATCACGTTTTTTGAAATAGCATGCAAAATGAACTTCCACATATATTTTCATGAAAAGAAAAGGACAAATGAAAATGTATGAATGTACGTAATCATGGTCACGTCGGGGAGGTGGTTTAGAAATGGCTGTTCTACAGGTGAAGGATGATCTACCACCCCGGGTAGATGAAAAAGGGCTATCCAACCGCCGGACGAGCCGTTTCATCTACTGAGAGCGCACCCCCGGTGACACCCCATATGTAATGTAATGAACAAAATGAATGCATTATTTTTATGAACTGCACATGCATAGCACGCACTTGCATTTACGTAGATTTACTGAGCCTTTAGCTCATAGACTGTCTCTATGGTGTAGGTGATCTAGAGCAAGGTGAGGATGACGTTCCTTCACCTGACGCACAAGTAGTTTGAGGGACGGTGTCCGTGGTAGTGCGCTGAGCAGTCGAGGTGCTTTTTGATCCGTGGGAGCAAACGGTTAAGTGTTTTGTGGTTTTGGGGGTTATTTTTGGCCGATGGGTAATGATATAGAAAAATTGTATAGAAATTCATTTTAGGGTGCTTGGTATCTGGATAGTGGACGTATCGGTGTTCAATGTTTCGGATAGTGTATATATTGATGTTTTGATGAAATAGATTTGATTTTGAAGCTTGGGACGGATTTTGGATGATTTAAAGTCGGGTTTATTGTTTTGAGACGAATATGTCGTTTTGAATCAATTTTGATGATTTTAGGTTAAGGATTTTGGTTTATGGATGTGTATTTTGGTTGGAATGTTGATGGATGTTTTGAGGATGATTATTGAAATGTGTATTAGGTGAAAATGGAGGAAAAATAGCAAAGGACGAAAAATGGCTCGGTGTGGTGCGCTGGGCGCGCAGCTTGGCACGCAGCTGGCGTGCGCAGGCAGGGGGAGCTAGGCGTGCGGGTGCGCGCTGCCATGCGCTAGCCAATCGATCGGCTCATGGTGGCCGATCGATCGGCCAAAGTTCTGGAAAAACTGGCACAACCCGAGAGCTAGTCGATCAATCGGCACCCCTAGACGATCGATCGGCCCTCGCAGGGCACTGCGTGCTGGACGCTGGTGCGCGGTGAGCGCGAGATGGTAGCACGATGCACGCGCACCGCGTAGGGTGCACAGTGGGCACGCGCCGAATGCTGGGAACGCCCCATGCATGCCAATTGACATGTTTTGACGTCTTAAGCCTCTTTTGATGATTCCCGACCTTAGACAAGTCATTTTGGGTACGATTTAAGTTAGACCCTGACACGGTGGCCCTTCGAAAAGGGGGCTGTGTAACCCACAAAATATGACAAGTGCTCGGGTGCTAAGTGTAAGCAAAATGTGAGGAGAAGGAAAGTAGCAAAAATGTAAATAAAATGCAAGTGAAATGAAAGATGAATAAAATGTGATGGTGGCCGAGAATGAAGGGGAAGAAAATGGAAGAAATGCAAAAGATAAATGAACAAGATGAAGGTGGATCAAGTGTGTGAAAACCGTGAAGAAAGATAAGATGGAGATGAAGAGAAAAATGCAATAAAATAAAAGGTGAAGTGTGTGAGAGTGTCAGCCGAAATTAAAGGGTGAATATGTGTGTGAAATGTGATGGAATGAAATACTTTTGGAGGATCCGATGAGCTATCTTACATTGGCTCTCAGATAAACGACTTCTTGGAGGAAAACAACCACCGTAGGCCTAGGTTTCTTCCTCGAAGCCCTTCCTCTCAAGAGAGCAAGGTGATGGAAAGTTAAGAGTTAACCTAACAACCTTGAGCTAGGCTAACAATGGAGGATCTCTCCACTCGATTCAAGAAACGAAGAAAATAACCCGAAGGGCTTCTAACCTTAGTTAGGAAAAGAGAAATTTTATAAATGTCCAAAAGTTCCAATACATGCACCAATACTATGCTTAAATAGGCAACCTAAGGTGGTTTAGGGTTTGGCAAGAGAATATGAGCATTTCGATTGGAGAAGCATCAATGGCCGAGAGGGCAATCCATGCGCGCGCGGCATCATCGAACCAAGAGCAGCCATGTGCATGCCAATCGGGTGGAGGTGATGCTGCTCAGCGCATGCCAATCGACATTCCAAGATGAAGCCGTGTGTGCCACGCTGGCAATCCCGGGTGCGCCTCATCCATGACATGATGCAGCGATCAGATGGCGCTAATCAGCGATTGTGGTGCGCCTGCGCATCAATCCGCGCCTTGCCTACCCGCGTGCCTATTACCGAGTCAGCTGCTGCCCGCGCACGCGCCAGCTGTGCGGTGATGATGAAGGCTGAGCCACCTCTTGATCAAAGGCTGAAATTTTGGCAAGTCTTTTATCCATGTTGCCATTAACACTTGTAACTGCAAAATCTATACCTAAAGTTGGGCTCTTCTCTCGGCTAATGCTTCCTTTCGGCTCCGTTTGTTGAAGTGTTTTTCCTTTGTTGAATAAATCCTCAACCCATCATCCACCAACATTCATCTAACCCTAACTACACAATCTAATGCATGATGCAAATATAATAATCCATACAAGAAGGCTAGTGCATGCCAAATAAGCTCAAAACCAAAAATTACAAGGATAGAGGGCTTGGAAGATTGTAATACCTGTCTGTACGAAATATTAATATTTTAATGTAAATGGCATTTTTGTTAATATGTCAAATCAAGTCCATTTTGTGAAAATAAAGCGTTATTATGATCCTAATAATTAATGAGGATTTTAAGAAAAATTTTGGGAATTTTAGGAGTTTAACGCTAATTTTACGAGAATTATGTTTATCGTAATATAAAGTATACTTTGGTAAAAATAGTAAACGAGGTCCGAATTACGAACGGACAGTTTTAATGGAACCTTAGTAATAAGTTGGATTTATTGGCTAAATAAGGAGATTTGGAGAAAACGAATTGCCAAACAATTAACAAAACGAAGGACGAAACAATAGAAAATCAAAGGAAGCGCAAAATGATAAATTGCCAAGTCATATTTTAATTAAAAACACTTTTCTCTTCCTCCTCCCTCATTTCCGTCTGCTCTCATGAAAAAACAAACCTTCCCTGTGATTTCTCCCTTCTCCTGGCGCCGATCCCTCCTCAACACCGACGATTCCTCTTCGATTAACCTTCGGTTCTTCGTGTTTTCTTCTCCATTCACGATTCTAGTAAGTCTCTAACGTTTCCCGGCTTTAGTTCTTAGTTTTGCGGATTTAAAAACGATTAGGGTTTCGTTAAGGTTTCTGAAAACGTGATTTAGGGTTCGAAATTTATAGTTTTATCGTAGTTGTGAATATAATGAACGTATTGAGTATTGTTGGGCGAAGTTAATCGATTTAGGACGAATATTAGAGATTGAAGAATTTTTAAGTTTTAGGGAAAGCTCGTTAATGGTGGTTCTGAGATATCGAGCGTTAATTGTTTGCTAAAATGCCTCGATTAGTTAAGTTAGAATTTTAGAAATTTCCTTAGTTAAGGATTTCGTTAATTTGGACGTTAATGATTCAAATTCGTTTTAACGACGACATTGTGAATTGCTTAGGTAAATGACGCTCATGGATTTCATTGTCTGAACAACCGCTACCGACGTGACCATCATCACATTCAATTACCTTTTTGTTATTCCTTTCCGTTTATGTAAAAACATGCATAGAAATTTCTTTTTCGTGCTTTTTCATTAACCATGATGTGTGCATGTATACAATGACATAACGAAAACAAAGCATGCAAACAATAAACTTATACATTCAACAATCTAACTAAACTAACTACCCAACCTAATTATCCAACACAGCGAGCATCTCCAATTCCTCGATCGACATGGTCTTATGGTGTAGGCCAATCGACCAAACAAGTCATGGAGACTTATCTCGTATCCGTTGCAATTCTAGCTCCGTCCATGAGCGTTGTTCACCTAAACAAATTCACAACAACCTTCATTAATTCAACTCATTCGCACCAACGACCATAAATACGTCCATTTGAGCCATAATGACGGCAACTCTATCAATCTCAAACCCTATTTCACGTTTCTAACAAAACCTTAACGAAACCCTAATCCTTATAACCCTAGAAATTGAAATCTAAAGCTCCAAAACTATAGATTCATACCTAGAGTCGGGTTTGGAGGAGAAAACGTGAAGAAACTTCGAAGATCAGAGAACGAATCGCCGAGAGGAGAGGAGAGAAAATGAAGGTTTCATTGGAGTGCTATGGAAGGAAGGATTTTGTGATTTTTAATAGAAATTTGGCTTGGAAAATTACTTATTTACCCCCTTCATTGATTTCTATTTGTTTCTCCACTTATCTCGTTATTTGACTAATTATTCGCTTTCTCCAAATTTTCTTATTTCACCATAAATTCTAATTTATTATCTAGGTTCCAATAAAACTTTCTGTTTGCAAAAAGGGACTTAATTTGACATATTTACAAAAATGTCATTATTTAATGGAATCATAAAATCCCGTAAAACCAGGTGTTACATTCCATCAACCTTAATTAAAATTTTGTTCTCAAAATTTGGCTATACAAACAGTTCAGGATACTTCGACATCATATCCTGTTGCCTCTCTTAAGTAGCCTCCTCAATGTCATGATTCCGCCATAAAACTTTTACCAGAGGGAATTTCTTATTGCGCAACACCTTTATAGAAGTCTCTAGAATCCGCACTGGCCTCTCCACATAGGTCAGTGTTGGTTGCACCTCGATCTCTCTTGTCTCTATGACGTGTGACGGTTCACGCATGCATTTTCTGAGCATGGACATGTGAAATACATCGTGAATACCTTCCATAGATGCCGGGAGCTGTAACCTGTACGCCAAAGTCCCGATTCTCTTCAAAATAGGAAAAGGCCCCACATATCGAGGGTTCAACTTGCCTCTTCTTCCGAACTGCATAACTCCCTTAAACGGGGAACTTTTTAAATATACTTTGTCACCCTCTTTGAATTGCAATTCCCTCCGTCTAGTGTCACCATAACTCTTTTGGCAGCTCTGTGCTATCTCCATACGTTGTTTGATAACAACGATCTTCTCCGCTGTTTGCTGCAAAATATCTAGGCCAATTATAGTAGCCTCACCAACCTCATCCCAATATAACGGAGACCTACACTTTCGACCATACAATGCTTCGTACGGAGCCCTGCCAATCGTAGCCTGGAAGCTGTTGTTGTATGAGAACTGAATCAAGGGCAAATATCGGCTCCACGAGCCCTGAAACTCCAGCACGCAAGCCCTAAGCATATCCTCAAGGATCTGATTTGTTCTTTCTGTCTGTCCATCAGTCTGAGGATGGAATGCCGTGCTAAAATTCAATTGAGTTCCCATGGCCTTATGTAAACTCTTCCAGAACCTTGAAGTAAACCTAGCATCTCTATCGGAGACAATCGAAATAGGCACTCCGTGTAACCTGACGACCTTCTGTACATACAGCTCGACGAGCTGATCCATAGAATAGGTCATCTTCACTGATAAAAAATTGGCCGTCTTTGTCAAACGATCCACAATTACCCAGATGCCATCGTGCCCTTTTGTCATTCTTGGGAGTCCAACAATGAAATCCATAGAGATTATCTCTTCTCTTGAGCTCTCTCTCTCTCAGCCAGTTACAGCTCATTTCGGCGACAGTCTGTTAAGTCTCTTTTTCGACAATCCACGCCCTAGGTAAGACTCGAACAATGTAGTTACGGGTTATCTATTTGAGCTCTATTTTCAGTTAGAACCCGAGGTTTCAGATCCTTTGATGGCAGAGTAATAATAGGATCATTTCTATTATGCGTTTAGTAAAGGCATTTCCGAGTTGATTCTGGACATTTAGATAGCTGTATGCGATTAGTCACTGAGCTGAATCTAGTTATTTAGATTGTAGAAATTTAATCCACGCACACAAGGTGCTCAGCTGATGAATATAGAAAATACAAGTAGGATAAGCATTAGGATGATTTTTGGTTAGCATTATTAGGATTTTATTTTTAACTTGGTATTGTGAACTGATTCAGGGGAAGAAGATTTGAAAGGAGTATTCCATTTGCAAAGGACACCAGGTAATTGAATGTATTAAGACTTCCGGCCAGTAGGGCCCTACATCACAAGGATATTAAGTTAGTTTCAGCTGTCTTATGTTTGTTCTGTGTTAGTAAGATTTCTTGTATTTGGGTGATTTATGGATGTCGAGGGTTTTGTTATGTGATGTTCTGGTAGAGTCTACGAAGTCGACTGTTCTGGTATGATACTTTCTATAGTCTGATGATTCAAGAGCATCCATGTCATGCATCATGATTTAGTTCTCAAGCATATGAAAATGTTTTATGAGCATGTTTTTCTCATGAATAAGATATGACAACGAATATGAAACTTTTGCAACCAGATTAAGTGAGGGTTGGGGGCGGTTTGGCGTATGTCACTTCCAAAGAGAAGGACCGTGAATACGGCCCAAAAGGGACTATGTACACTTGCACTGTCATCCCCCTTTACGGCACAAATCCTCCCTTAATCCATATGATGAAAGAGATTGAATGAGAACACGAACAAGAAGAAGAAAAGAGCATGAAACGAACATGATCATGATTTCCTTGCAACTATGCATTCATGTATACATGTTAGTATTGCATTCCTTACTAAGTATTAGGCTTATAGTTTAAACTTTATGATTTAGGTGACGAGATTTCAGGTGAGGATTCCAAGGCTAATGAAGATGTCTACGTCTAGTTGTTGGAAGGTGATCAGGATGTAATTCTGTGGCTGGATGGCGATTGAGACCCCTGGTTAATGCTCTATGATTTTATTATGATTAAGAATATGGTAGTTAAGCAGGATGAGTTTATTTTTATAACATTGAGTTTTGAAATTGTCTGGTTGACTACTGAATCTGGGAATGATTATGAGAATTGTTAAATGATCTGTTGTTAAGTCTTCCACTATATGTATTCTAGATGAGTCTCTGATTTTCGTTTATAAAGGTGATTAGTCAGGGAAGTTAGGAGTCTGTACATATCTATGTCCACCAATAGCTGTAATCTATCAGAAGATGTATGAGTTTGCATCAACCGATAGATATCCTCTATCGGAAGATGTATGAGCTGCATCCACCGATAGATTTCTCTATCGGAAAATGTCTTAAAGAGCACGTGGATTGCACATATGTATCGGTTAGATGCTGTGTATCTCAAATACCGGATGATGTATGTGTTGTGTTGTCATATGGTGATCGGTAGATGTGTTACCATCGGTCGATGTGAGTCTATGACTCTATCGGCAGATGCAGTTTAAGAGATGTTGGAAATAGAAGTGTCGCGTGGCGGGCACGTTATCATCAGTCTATGTGAGTCTATGACTCTATCGGCAGATGCAGTTTAAGAGGTGTTAGGAGAACAGATGTGTCGCGTGGCGGGCACGTGACCATCGGTTGATGTGAGTCTGTGACTCTATCGGCAGATGCAGTTTAAGAGATGTTTGGAAATAGAAGTGTCGCGTGGCGGGCACGTGACCATCGGTTGATGTGAGTCTATGACTCTATCGGTAGATGCAGTGTAACGACCCCTTTTCCCCAGCAAGATATTGTCCGCTCTGGGGATTGGGCCGCAGCCCAATATCCTCCCCTTACGACTTTGTTTGGCGAGAACTTCCCGGAAGGTCACCCAACCTGTAATTTCTCTCGCCGAAGCACTTTTAACTTCGGAGTTCTTATGGGTTCCGTTGTCAATTGTGCTCCAAAACGCATCTTACTATGATGGGAGGGTCTCTTTACATATGTTTCATTTTCACATACTTCCCCAAGCGATGTGAGATTCTGACGATTCCCTTTTTACGACCCGTCACCTTCCGGTTCATCCGCGCGGACGTACCGCCATCCGGGTTCTGGTTCGTGCAGCCATCGTACCCATACGTGCACATTTATGTCATCACAATCACCCCCCCCCCCTCGGGGGCCCAACGTTCTCGTTGGCCACATTTCAGTTGGGTACAGGCTCTGATACCAATTTGTAACGACCCCTTTTTCCAGCAAGATATTGTCCGCTCTGGGGATTGGGCCGCAGCCCATATCCTCCCCTCACGGCTTTGTTTGGCAGAGAATTCCCAGAAGGTCACCCAACCTGGAATTGCTCTCGCGAAGCACTTTTAATTTCGGAGTTCTTATGGGTTCCGTTGTCAATTGTGCTTCAAAACGCGTCTTACTATGATGGGAGGGTCTCTTTACATATGTTTCATTTCCACATACTTCCCCAAGCGATGTGAGATTCTGACGACCCCCTTTTTATGACCCGTCACCTTCCGGTTCATCCGCGCGGACGTACCGCCATCCGGATTCCGGTTCGTGCAGCCATCGTACCCATACGTGCACATTTGGGTCATCACATGCAGTCTATGTGATGTTAAAATATATATATATATATAACACACTAATAATGAACAAGGTGCATGAAGTAAGAACCAATCGATTAAGAGGTGGAGTTATGAATTACGTGGCGACTCCAACTTGGTTCGTTACACGTGCGCACAGAAGGGCGCGTGCACCTAGAAGGGCGTCCAACCAATCGATCAGCGTCTTCACTGTTTTTGGTCGAAATTTCCAGAGGGGGTGCTGATTGTTCGGCATTTTCGCCGAACTATCTCCTCAGACACATGCGGGGCATGTGATGGAGGCGCTGGAGGCACCCTGCAGCACCCGTGTAAGTGCTGCGCGCGCGCGCAGGTGGGCGCTGGGCGCGCGCGCACCACAGGGCACCCACATGCATTTTTTTTTATTTCTGACTTTTCAAAACATGTTTCGACCTGACCTTTTTTGATACTTTTTAAACGTATTTTACGGGCGACCCCCACGTATTTTAAATGATTTTAAGGGCCCAAAAACCGAGTCGACATTTTTCTGAAAAAGGTTTTACTTGATTTAAATGTTGACGACTTTTATGTCCGTCATTATTAAATTAAAGTTAAGCTATTTAGGGTCGATCAAGGTGGGTCATTTTTCTATGACCGGTTGGTTTTAGTGTGGTTTGTGAAAATGAAAAATTTTACATGAACTATTCGAGAGTTTAAAGTTATGATTACGTCATGGTTAGGCCGTGGCGGCCCTGACCGGGTTGGGGTCATCACAACTATGGTATCAAAGCGATTGAGTTTAAAAGCGATTCTGAGGGTTGCCTGCCAAAACACACTGCCGCACAGGAACTCTCCATTGACTGTAAGTGTTTTAAGTTTAAGTATAATTCCTAGATATTTATATTGTCTGTATTGTCTAATGTGCCTAGGAAAGAGAAAATGCCGAGAGCACCCAGACAGACGATGAGATCCCTAATAGCCAACTAATGGAAATAGTGCGTCAACAGTCGAACAAATAGGAATCTTACTCAACAGGGATGGAAACAGTAGTGGACAGGGTAGCAATTCACGTGAACTAAGCGGAGAGAGGTTCAGGCGGCTTAGGCCCCCAACTTTCGATGGACAGTCCTCGGATCCCCTAGTGCTTAAGAGTGGATCCACAAACTTGAAAGCATGTTCACTTATGCGAAAGTAGAGGAAGCGGACAAAGTAACGTGTGCGGTGTTCAACCTGGAGAAGGATGTTGTGTTCTGGTGAAATTCAGTGATGGTCACTACGGATGTGGGGGTTATGACATGGCAGAGGTTTAAGAAAATATTCTACAACAAGTATTTCAACCGCGCCCTTCGGGCCAACAAGAGGGCCGAGTTTCCTCAACGATGCTAGAGATACTATGGAGAGTAATGCGAGGTTTGTTCAGTGTCCCGCTACGCAGGTATGATGATCCGCGATGCGGGAAGCTAGAAAATATACCAGTTTGTCAAGGTTTGAAAATGGAGCTCTTAAAAGGGGTGAAACCGGAGAGTTGAAGATCTGCCGTATCATCTGAGTGTAGCCAAGGCCATCGAGATTGATGACATTGAAATGAAACTGCAGGAATAGAGCGAAGGGAGGAGGGTTATTAGAAGAAGTACAGCCACAGCAGAACCGAGGGTTGGCGCACACCACAACGTGGTGTCAAAAACGGTGCGAATGGGCTGCCTGAGTACAGACAATGGAAACGACAACATGGGGCAACCACAGGATCCTTTGGCTATCTGTCAGAAAATATCATCCGGCGTTGTAAGTTGTATTGGGCCGCGCTTTAGGGCGATAAGGTGGGGCAGAAGGCCGTAGATGTCCTGGTTCGGCCCGAGAGCCCCAAGGCGGTATCTAGGATCTTTGCTCTTATTGAAGATGAAGGAGTTGCTCAACCTTCAGTTGTTTCAGGTATTGTTCTGGTTTGTGGAAATGCAGCTCATGTTTTAATTGACACGGGGGCAACTCATTCTTTCATAGCACAGGAGTATGTAATTAAGTGGGATCTAGACTTCGTCCCAGCTGATCGTGGTTATAGAATTATGTTGCCCTCCGGGGAGCATTTACATTCAGACCGAGAAATACAGGGAGAGGTTATATCTATTGGTGGTCGGCAGCTGTATGCGAACCTGATCATCTTAAGTATGAAGGGGTACGATGTAATCTTGGGTATGAATTGGTTGTTTCGGCATTATGCCACAATCATTTGCCGGTCGGATGTAGTAGATTTTAGACCCCAAGTGGGGAGGGTTACTTCTTTCGAGCGACCCTCCGTTCGAGTAGGATGCCTCTAGTAACGTCGATGTGTGCCCTATACTAGATAAAACCTCGATGTTTCAGTTTTATAGCGAGCATTGTGGATGTAAGAATGCAAGATGAATTAAAGTTATGTGACATTCCGGTAGTCAATGGCCTTAAGGAAGTGTTCCTAGATGAGTTGCCTAGCTTGCCTGTGAATGCCCTATACTCGATGAAGCATGGATGTTTTGGATTAATAGCAAGTGTTGAGGAAATGAGCATGCGAAATGAGTTGGAGTTGTGTGACATTCCAATAGTTAAGAACTTTACGGAAGTGTTCTTGGACGAGTTGCCCGGCTTACCTCCAGATCGAGAAATGGAGTTCACTATTGAGATTATTCCTGGCTCGGTGCCAGTGTCTAAGAATCCTTATAGAATGGCACCAGTTGAATTGAAAGAGTTGTACGTTCAGCTGAAAGAGCTAACAGACAAGGGTTTTGTACGGCCGAGCGTTTCTCCTTGGGGCGCTCCGGTCTTGTTCGTAAAGAAGAAAGATGGTTCCTTAAGAATGTGCGTTGATTACCGAGAATTGAGTAAATTAACCATAAAAAATAAGTATCCGCTACCAAGGATTGATGACCTGTTTGACCAGTTGCATGGAACCAGTGTGTTCTCGAAGATTGATTTACTGTCAGGGTACCACCAATTGAAGATTAAAGCCGAGGATATACCAAAGACCGCTTTTAGAACACGTTATGGGCACTATGAATTTAGGGTTAAGTCCTTCAGTTTGACGAATGCCCCGGCAGCTTTTATGGATCTCATGAACAGAGTGTTTTGGGAGTTCCTGGATAGTTCGTGATAGTGTTCATAGATGACATTCTGATATATTCAAGAAATGATGAAGAACACGCGAAGCACTTGAGGGCCATTTTGGATACGTTGAAGCGGCACCAATTGTATGCTAAGTTTTCCAAGTGCGGATTTTGGCTGAATCAGGTGAATTTCTTAGGCCACGTAATTTCAAAAGAAATTGTTTCAGTAGATCCGGCTAAGGTTCAAGCCGTGAAGGAGTGGCCTCAGCCGAGAAATGCAAGTGAAGTACGAATTTTCGTAGGCCTGGCTGGGTATTATCGGAAGTTTATTGCAGGGTTTTCAATCATAGCCAAGCCCTTGACGAATTTAACTAAGAAGGAAGTGAAATACGAGTGGTCTAAGGCATGTGAAGAAAGTTTTCAGACCTTGAAGCAAAAGTTGACCACAATGCCATTGTTGATTCTGCCCGTGGAGAATGGAATATTCAGTATCTATCGTGACGCATCCAAAGTAGGATTGGGATGCGTATTGATGCAGGATGAAAAGGTAATTGCCTACGCCTCTAGGCAATTGAAGACTTATGAGCAGAACTATCCGACGCATGACTTAGATTGCCAGCGGTGGTATTTGCGTTGAAAATATGGAGGCACTACCTTTACGGTCAAAAGTGTGAAGTGTTTTTAGACCATAAGAGTTTAAAGTATCTTTTTACGCAAAAGATTTAAACACGAGGCAAAGGAGATGGTTGGAATTTGTGAAGAATTACGACTTTGAAATCAAGTACCATCTAGGAAAGGTGAATACGGTGGCAGACGCATTGAGTAGGATGCCTAAGACCAGGAGTCAGTTGTTTGCTGTATGCCAGCTTCATTAAGAAAGCAGATCTAGAGATTTGAATTGGAGGTAGTTTCTGAGCTTTCGGCCTTGCTTGCTGATTTGGTGTTACAGCCTACTCTTTTTGACAGAATTAAGGAAGCTCAGCAGGATAACTCTCGGGAGAAGGAAGATATTTTGGCTAAGTTAAATGATGCATCTTCTGATTTCAGTTATTCGGAGGACGCCATTCTGAAGTTTCGGGACCATTGGTATGTTCCGAAGGATGAAGAGTTGAGGAAGTTGATTTTGGCAGAGGCACATTCATCGTCGTCCTCAGTGCATCCGGGTAACACCAAGATGTACCGAGATCTGAGAATGCATTATTGGTGGCCCAACATGAAAAGAGAAGTGGCCAGTTATGTACAGTCCTACCTGGTTTGCCAGCAAGTAAAGGCAGAGCACCAAAGGCCAGGTGGAAGGTTACAACCTTTACCAATTCCCTAGTGGAAGTGGGACCAAATTGCAATGGATTTCATAGTGGGATTACCAAGGACGACAAAAGGCATGACAGTATATGGGTTGTAGTCGATAGATTGACGAAGACGGCTCATTTCTTACCTGTAAAAATGACCTACACGATGAACCAGTTCGCAGAGCTGTATGTTCAAGAGATTATAAGGTTGCACGGGGTTCCTATGTCGATTGTTTCGGACCGGGATCCCAGATTTACTTCGAGGTTTTGGAAAAGTTTACAAGGCGCTATGGGTACTAAGTTAACTTTTAGCACAGCTGTCCACCCACAGACTGACAGACAATATGAAAGGACGATTCAGATACTTGAGGATATGCTGAGAGCGTTTGTGCTAGAGTTTCAAGTATCTTGGAGCCGGTATTTACCGTTGGTTGAATTTGCGTATAATAACAGTTATCAGTCCACGATTGGTATGGCTCCGTACAAAGCGTTGTATGGCAGAAAGTGTAGGTCGCCACTGTATTGGGATGAAGTGGGTGAAGCTAAGTTGATTGGACTTGAAATTTTACAACAGCTATCGGAGAAAGTTGCTCTGATCAGGCAAAGGATGAAAATTGCACAGAGTCGCCAAAAGAGCTATGCAGATAGGAGAAGACGAGATTTAGAGTTTGTAGTTGGTGATAAAGTATCTCTGAAAGTTTCACCGTTCAAGGGCATAGTTCGTTTTGGAAAAAGGGGGAAGTTGAATCCACGGTTTGTTGGACTGTTTCTGATTAAAGAAAGGATTGGAGCTAAAGCGTACAAACTTCAGTTGCCATTGTATATGGAGGGTGTTCATAATGTCTTCCACGTGTCGATGTTGAGGAAATGTGTACGAGATCTGACGCACGTGGTAGAACCGATTAGTCTTGAAATACAGCCGACCTTAATTTACGAAGAGAGGCCAGTGCAAATTATGGAGTATGCTGTGAAAGTTTTACGCAATAAGTCAATCCCACTGGTTAAGGTGTTGTGGAGGAACCAAAACATAGAGGAAGCGACGTGGGAGCGCCAACAGGACATGATGGACAGATATCCAAAGTTGTTTAGGTACGAAATTTTGGGTACAAAATTCTAAATAAGGAGGGTAAGATGTAACGCCCAGAAATTTTGGTTTTAGGTTTTAAGTTTTTAGTTGCCGGGTTGTCAATTTTTTAAGTCTTAAAGAATTTTAATTCGTACAAGTTAGTAAATTATGCCCGTTTGCAAACGAAAAGTTTTGTTAGAACCCTAAGTATAAGTTGGAATATTTGGAGAAATAAGAAACTTTCGGAGAAACCAAATCGATAGACAAATAAGGTATTTAACAAAGAAATTTGCAAAAAGGGCATTTAGGTAATTTCTATGTCATTATTTTTATAAAACCTAATCCCCTCATTTTTCCTCTCATTTCTCCTCTCCAACGTGAAGCTCTCCTCATGATTTTGTTCCCCTTTCCACTGCGATCTCTCAACGTTGATCGTACTCCTCCGATCCGGTGATTTTCCCTCCATTTTTCTTCCCTAAATCGATACTCAAGGTAAGCCCTAAGCTCTAAGCCAGTTTAATGGTTGATTTAGGGTTGATTTTGGTTAAGGGTTTTCAAAGAAATTTCTGGTTTTGGTTAGAAATCATTAGGATGTTGATAGTAATGCCCATCGACGAAGTATTTACGATTATTGATGATAGTTAGGTGAAATTTATGATTTTGATGAGTTTAGGCTTGAATTTGGATTGCTAAGGGTTGTTGAAGAACCATTAGAGGAGTTAAGATTGTTGTGAGCGTGAAGTGCTCGATAGAATGCCCGAATGAGAAAATATAAGTTTTAGGAGAGATTGCCTTAGCTAAGTGTTCCTTAATTTTGGAGTTCGGTTCTTTAGATACTATTCTAATGAAGAATTTTGGATTTGTCTTAGGTAACCCGAGCTTAAAGGACGGTGCTCGGCATAACTTGGACGCTAGGTAAGTGGTGTTAGGTTTACGGCTACTAAACCCCTACATTATGTCGATGTTAGGAATTAAATATCTTAATAATGTTTTCACGATTTTGGGGTTCTAAAGAGTCGGGTAGCCTATGATACTTCCTATTAGTGGTCGGATAGGTTCGTTTATGAGTTAAGCTCGTTATGTACGTTAATAATTGGTTGATGATTGTTTGGAGTACCTTACCTCATGAATCATGTTTTCTCCTTTGAGATTTAATGAAATGTTCTTGCATGCAAGTTTTCAAGTAAACGAAGTGAGGCATGTAATGTCGAGTAAAGTTGGAGGATGAGTAGGCACAAGGCATATTAATGGCAACTAAGGGCACGATAATACACCCAAGGAAATGGCAACTCAGGGCAAGTGTTTGGTCTACGGGGTAGACAGGGTGGTGCCTGTGACTACTCATCCCTTAAAATATATATATGTTATGTAAAGTGAAAAAATGAAAAACGAACATGTTTTGAAAAACCATGCATTATGTATACTCATGTTTTAGTGCACCTCCTTACTAAGCATTAGGCTTAATGTGTTTATCGTATGATGTAGGTGACGAGAACGAAGGTGAGGAACCCTCTCCTGCTGATCAGGCGTAGTTGGTCGATAAGCGGAGCTCGTGGTGACGGAACATGTTTTGGCTAGGCTAGAGAACCTGTTGCGAAAAATCGTGATACGCAAGTGCACGTGTCGCAAAAGTAATAAAGTGTGTATAAGTACGAGTGTCGATCCCACGAGGAATAAATATGTTAAATATTGAATATCTAATTTTCAGTTTAATTTGAAAAGAAATAATAAAGTTGGTAATTTTGATTTTTAAACTAAAATTAATTCAATTTAAATTAATTAGTAAATTAAATAGCAATTGCAAAAATTAAATGATTAAGATTTTATAATGGGAAAAACCTAGGGTTCCGATTTCACTTAGCTAATCCTATTTATTTAACCTAATTCAAATGTTTAATTTCTATTCCAATGTGTTGATGGCAATTTCACAAAAATATTTATCAATCTCTCTCGAGCAAGGATAAATTTATTCAATTAACGAATTATTACCTCTCGGTCTCTAATCCTGAGAATTAATTAAACACATTAGGAACAAGAAATTATAATACCACTCAAACGCCCTAACTATCTCTAGTCTAGGATCCTTTTTAAGGTAATCTGTTCAGTGCACGGTTAAATTCTCCGCTCTCGCATCCCGAATTAACCCTAAAATTCTTAGTTTTGGTGATTAGGCAAACCTAAGTATTATTTCAGAAACAGATTACTCAACACAGATCAGGAACAGAAATTAAATAATTGAACTAAGAAAAATAAATATTCATAACAAAAGCTACTTCGGAATCCTAGAATAAAAGTTTAGTTCATAATTGAAAGACAAACTATATTAAAGATGTATAATTGCATGATTAAATAATAAAGGTAAAAAAAATAGAAGAATAAACTATGCTGTTAATCAAGTCGTCGTCGCCAGAATAGCTTTCTGCTGAAACTTCTCTGTCGCCAAAACTCGCTGCTGCCGCTCCCAGATCGAATGCTAAGCTGCCCAGGCGTCCATCTCTTTATAGAAGGTCTTGATCTAGGTTTAATTTAATTTCAGATCAATGGCTAAGATTCACAGCTTCTTTAGATCAACGGTGTAGATTAAATGTCAAAAATCTTTCCATCTTTGTAAATTGATCGGCGATCGATCTCTGCCTTGTCAAGGCGCACGGTCGCTGCTTCTTCTGCTCCATCTTTGTATAAATGTGTGGCAGCGATCAATCTCTGGAATTGATCGCTGCCTCACTGCGGATCAGTGTATCGGCGATCGATCTCTGTAATAGATGGAGATCGATCGCGGCTTAAAATTTATCTAATTTCGCTTGCTCCCTGCGATTGTGGCGATCGATCTCTGTGAATTCATGGAGATCGATTGCTGCTGGTCTCCTTTGTTATTTGTGCCAATTGATTTCTGAATGCTTTGTGTACATCAATCGCTGCTCATGTAAAATCTTTACTGCACACTTTGACAATTTTTGTTAAATTCTTCCGATCACTTGAGGAAAAATTATTCATTTCAAGTATAAAAGAGTATAAATAAGTGCGTAAAATACACACTTATCAGAACCCGTGGGTGTGCTCCGAGTCATTTTGTGGTAATTAGATGTAAGTTAGATGAACATTGGGTATTTGAAGGATTTTATGGTGTATGTAGAAGTTGAATATGTGGGAAATTTAGTATTGAATATTGGCTTGAAGTTATGTATTTTGGATAGGTTGAAAAACGTATTTGTTTTGGAGATGTTTTAGGAAATTCCGCGTTTAAGTTTAATATTTGTGTTGTGGATTATGTTGGATTTGATATGTTGATTTTAGGTACTTTGAACTTCTGAGAATACGCTCGGTTTTTTTTAGAGCGAACCACGCGGTTTATTTTCATGAATTTTAAATATGGATTCGGGTACATTTTGAGTCGGGTTTTTCGGGAGTTTAAAGTATCGTGTGTTTAATGTGGTTGGGAATGTTTTTGGAAAGTTTAATGTGAAGGGTAGGTGTTAGAAAAAGGAAAAAAATGGGCTAAGTGTAAGAAAATGGTAGGTGGGCGCTGGTGGCCGCGCTGGCCAGGCACTGGTGCGCGCTGGCCAGGCGCGCGCGCCCCTGATCGATCGCGCCCGAGGGGTGATCGATCGGCGTCTCCACTGTTTTTGGTCGAAATTTCCAGAGGCGGTGCCGATTGTTCGGCATTTTTGCTAAACGATCGCCTCGGACACGTGCGGGGCACGTGATGGAGGCGCTGGAGGTGCCCTGCAGCATCCAAATGGGCGCTGCGCGCGCGCACGCACAACAGGGCACCCACATGCATTTTTTTTTTATTTCCGACTTTTCAAAACATGTTTCGACCTGACCTTTTTCGATACTTTTTAAACGTATTTTACGGGCGATCCCCACGTATTTTAAAGGATTTGAAGGGCCCAAAAACCGAGTCGATATTTTTGCGAAAAAGGGTTTTTACTTCGTTTTAATGATTTAAAAGTTGACCACTTTTATTCCCGTCATGATTAAGTTAAAGTTAGGCTATTTAGGGTCGATCAAGGTGGGTCATTTGTCTATGACCGGTTGGTTTTAGTGTGTTGTGTGAAAATGAAAAATTTTACGTGAACTATTCGAGAGTTTAAAGTTATGATTACCTCATGGTTAGGCCGTGGCGTCCCTGACCGGGTTGGGGTCGTCACAGAAGCCTTCGAGAACTGAAGTCGATTGCAAACAGAGTATAAAGGTGAGAAAGAAGCTCGAGAGAACAACTTTTGCTGAATTTATCTTTGAACCATTACGAGCTAAAAGCCTTGAATACTCTCTGTATTTTTGTTCTACATCTCTCTATTTTTCCTGAACTTGAGATTCATCATTTTGAGAGACTGTAGAGTGTGCTGAAAACGATATCTTTACGGTTTTGTAAAAGGCAGTGGATTGTCGCCCATGAAGAGCAATCTGGTTTTGTAAAAGGCAGTAGATCGATGCCCGTGAAGTGCGATCTGGTTATTCTCTGAGGAGAAGGAAAGAATCTTCAAGGGGGAAACCTTGAAGCGTGGACGTAGGCATGTTTTGGCCGAACCACGTAAAAACTCTGGTGTTGTTTTTCTCTCTCTCTTTTACTTTTATTGCTTGATTGTTTGCTGTTAAATTAGAAGTTGAATACAAAAGAGAAATCGATTAGAATAAGAAATTAAGATTTTAAAAAATCTAATTCACCTCCCTCTTAGACAATAACAATCCTACACCGTGGACAATCGAGAGTTGTGGACATTTAAAAACATGTGGACGTTTAAAAATAACAGAGGTTGTGGGCTTTTGAAATAACAAAGGCTGTGAACGTTTGACATAACAGAGGTTGTGGGCGTTTAAATAACAGAGGCCGTGGACGTTTAAAAAATAACAGAGGCCGTGGACGTTTAAAAATAACAGAGGCAAAACAGTGGACACAGAAGTCCGTAGACGTTTACAATAAAAGACAAAAATAGTGGACACAGAAGTCCGTAGACGTTTACAATAAAAGACAAAAACAGTGGACACAGAAGTCCGTGGACGTTTGAAATAAAAGACAGAATAGTGACTGTGGACGTTTAAAATTTAAAAGCAGTATGGACGATAGAATTTTAAAGGCAGAATGGACGACTGAGTCAGAAGGCAAAATGGACGACGTTATCGTCCACAACTTTGGACGATAACTTTGGACGGCTAACACTTAGCCAATTACTTGAAAACTCGAAAGACAGAAACTGAAAGGCAGAATGGACGATGAAGACAGAAGGCATTTGTAGAAGGCGTGGATGACTGTTCACATAACAAAATGAACAACTCTTTTACATAAGGCGTGGACGACTGTTCACAGAACAAAATGAACAACTCTTTTACAGAAGGCGTGGACGACTATTTTACAAAGGAAACTTGAAGACTTGAAAACATACATTTTCTCCGCCGATCGATCGGCTACCCCAAGTGATCGATCGGCTAACTCTCTGTTTGACAATTTACATTTTTGACACAAAAGCATCAAACTCAAGATAATCATGCAGAACCTAAAAGAAGAACTCCAAGCAGTTCAAGAATAATCCAAAATATATTTACAACTGTCAAATACAGAGGGTTTTTAAAAACATCAACACATAATTTATACATCGTTTTAAAATCTCAGAAGCAGTACAGAACTTGACATGCATTTTCAGAATTCACCAAAACATAAGTTTTTAAAACATAAATACAAAACTTTAAAACTTCACTCTCTCTCTCTGGTCAGGAATATGTCTAGCTGCCACAACCATCCCCGAAAGCTCGCGCCACAAGCCACCTATTGGTCAGCCTGAGGCACAAAATCCTCATCCACGGGTTCCGTACCTACATCAGGGAGTTCAACTATGAGCCTAAAGCTCAATAAGAACATATAAAAATGTAGTGATGCATATGCTATGCATGGACTTTCAGAGGGGTATAAGTGGGGCTTATAGAGGAACTGGCGCAACAGGAGTACACGACAGGTACTTAACAGGGATAACATGATACTTAACAGGGATAACATGTCACGACCTTAATACTGTACCCAATTCCCTGTACATATTTTTTTTTTATACTTGTCATTATAACTTTAAACGTAACCTTAAGCTGAATTTAAATTGAAACCGAAGTTTGTTTGATAAATCGTTTAAAACATATCCTAAATCAATTAAATAAAACTTAAAACAATTAAATAAAAATAATAAAAACATTTATCAATCGGCCAGGGGCGAAATCGGAAAAAGACGAGCAAAAGGAAGCGGCGATCGATCACCCAAAACTGGCGATCGATCGCCAAGCACAAAATGGCAAGGGGCGATCGTTCGCCCCTCGCGCTCCTCGCGTGGCGCTGATCGCCCTTGGCGATTTACACTAGCCAGTGAGCGATCGTCTTCCTCCAGCGATCGCTCGCCAACTCTCTGGAATTTCTTCCAGAGAGCTGGCCTTTGCATTTCTTCTACAATCAGCTCTCTGGAATCCAATTCCAGAGAGCAAAACTTCCTCTCAATATTTATCCCCTACACATAACGATTTCAACACATCTCCCTTTTCATCCTCAATTATCACTCTACTTCCTCATTTCTAATTTACACAACCGATTCACCCATTAAACTTTGTGAAAACAATTTGCATGGATACGTTTAAAACCTAAACAAATCCTCCTGTTTTGAAGTCACCCAAATAGTTATAAAATCAGTTTCCAAAACATTTCAAAACGTCTATACATAAACCTATCCAGATCCAAACATCCTATAATGTTCTATCTATACAACCATCAATCAAAATCATCCCAAAAACCCCAAAATCTATACATACGTACGTCCCCACGGGTTAGGTAAGCGTCGACTGCCTCAGGAGGAGGAATCTCGTCCTCACCTGTTTCCTCGTAATCACCTACACCATCAGACATCTATGGAATAAAAATCTCAGTAAGCTCTAGTAAATGTACATGCATGCTATGCGTATGAGTTCAGAAATCATGCAGCATTTTCTTTATCTTTACTCTGTGGGTGTCACCAAGATCTAAGCCTCCTAACCGGAGAGAGCACATCCAGCGGTCGGACTACTCTTTCTGGCTAAACGAGGGGGTACACGCTTACAACACGTACAGCCGTGCTTGAGCCCCATCTCGCATGACCTGTAACTGTATAACTGTATGAGTATGCAATAGATGTGGTATTGTGACAAACCCGTAATCGGTCTCCACAATAGGTCGTGCCCCTCTCCAGGCCACATCGCCATTATCTTTAAAACATCATGCGGAAATTCATTTTCTATGTTCTTTTAAAACACGTGATGCGTGAACAGTGTCAATATGACAAAAGTAAACTGTAACGCCCCGGCCAGGAGCCCGTCACGTATCCATAATCTTTCATTAATCGTTTGCTTATTTTACTATTATTGCCTTCACATTACCCTTTTCTCCGTCAACAGTTCCGTCGCGTATGATTTAAAAAAAGAAGTCTTCCTAGCCTTCTGTGTTTCTGGTCCTCATGTTAAATGTAACAGACGTGTCATCGAGAATATGCAACGGTAGAAATTTTTTGTTCGCGAATTTTTTAGATTCGACCGTTCTTTGGAGAGTTCGCCATGTTGGAAATGGGGT